>QZCP01000208.1:0-78372 GCA_003956705.1 Brevipalpus yothersi | reverse complement strand
CTTGGCACATGATAATTTTGAATTGTCAAAATATCATCATCACTCGTTATTTCGTCCCAATATCATTCAGTCATTATCTCATGCAAATGTATCCATGTTCATTTCAAATGTATCATTTCTCATGTTTGACATCAATTGATGGTCAATGTTCAATCTTATTCTCTTTCCCTAGATATGTATCTTTATTCAATCAGCTCTCTGTTTATTTGAGGGCTTCCCACTAACCATCACATCTTTTGGTCTTTTGGCACAAATCATGCATCTTTTGATCCTCAAAACTTTCCCTTATTTTTCTTTTACGTCATTTCCTTTTGTATCAGCAGTCGGTAAGTTTTGCAAAATAAATGAAAAAGTTTGCCAACATGTCTGTTGATCAACATAGATTGTCCAATTAATGATTGTTCTTCTTTCTTCACAGTTCTTTTAGTTGTAAATCATTATCTAGCATTTTCATATTTTTCAAAACACTACTACACTTTAAGTGAAGTAAGTAAACGGTCCAAATTTTCAAGATTTGTATCAACATTGTATCTGTTTGATCTAGGTTCTCGGCTACTTCACCACTTGTGTATGGATGGTGCCGTTTGCATATTTCATTTCTCTTTCAGCAAATGACTATGTCCTACCTACTGTTAATGAGTCTATGCCTCTGGTATCAGGTATGTTGAATTCAATGCAAAAAATCTTGTTCAGCAAATCTGATGCCTCTCTTTTATTTATTCAGATGCCGATAGTGATGTTGTATCTCATTATTTTTCGCGTAAAAGTAAAAAGTATGGACTATCGACTTTTTTCAATTATCTTAGAGAAACTTTACTAGGCCCACGAACAAAAAAGTCTTTCTAATCATTTTGATATCGAATATAATTGTAAATGCATTAAATGATCGTTACTTTATCATTCTAAACAACATGTTTATAACATCCTGTTACAAAAAGTATCCTGTAGGAAACTCTGCTTGAACAGACTGTAAAAATTCAGAATAGAATGTCAAGTCAGGAGCAAGGTGAATGTCGAATCTGCTTGCAAACAGATTTGAAAAGAAATCTTCTCGAACCATGTGAATGCAAAGGATCCCAAAAATATGCCCACGGTGAGTGCCTAAAACAATGGATGGACGTGAAAAGAAGTGGTGAATGTTCAGTTTGTAAGACAATTTATAACGATAAATTATTTCGAAAGAAGCCTGAATCATTTTGTCAGTATCTATTATCGGCAGAAATTGTGGGTGAATTATGTTCACTGTTTTTTGTGTATGGTAGTTTATTGTATTTGATCATCATCGGATTATGCCAGTATTTTTTCGCCAAAGAGTATATTCCAGAATACTTGCGAACTATTCTCATCGTTTGGACCTTTTTGTACACAGTTTTTTTGATCATAGCAGTAATAACCTCAGTAATGAAATTGTATATAGGTTACAACGAGTGGAAAAGAAGTCATTTCACCATCGAATTAATTGTCAATGAGGACCTATCTAGACGATATCAAGAAAGTTCTACACGCAGTACTGAATCAGAGTCTAGAGCAAGTGAAAACTCAACACCACCAGTATGAGAAGAAACAAAATTCAACATTCATTACGAATTCGGAGAGGAGAAAAGTTCGATAATATGGTGATCTGTTTTCTTGAAACTTTTTTCTTCCCCCCTCTTTCTCTCTCAAATAATATTGTCTGTCAGTGTATTGTTTCATCCAGATTCTATCCAGGATTCTTCTCATTTAAAAATTTTCTATTCTCATCAATAGCCAGCCACCAATTGTTTAAATTAAATGAAATTAATTTTAAATCTCAAGTGCTCATTACATGGGATATTAGTCGGGATGAGCTAAAATTTTCGTTCTAACGGAAATGTTAAAGAGATGCGCATTGATGATTGCGCGCTTATAGCACATGGAAAACATGCTTCACGAAAGTTGATAATAAACAAACTTAAATCCACTTGTTTCCGACAATTTTCATCAGTGTTTTAATTTATGATTGGTATTGAATTATCCTGGACTTCATGGTAGAGCTATAAATAGTGTAAGTTAACTATGTTTTATGTTGATCTTCGGTCAGTTGGGCTCTCACATATTGGTTTATTTTATCCATGTTTCCATTTGTTTTTGAAACGTTGGAAGATAGGTCTTTTCTTGCTGATGATTTCTCTTTCTTGATCATCTTCACGTCAAATGATGAGAATTTGTGTGTGTTGATGATGTTTATTGTTTGGTTATCTTTTTCGTCTTGTTGTTGAGAGGAGTGATTTAATTGTCCAATGTATCTCGAGTGTGCCATCTCATCTCATGATATTTATTATGAATTCCTGATTGCTGGTATCCCTTTACCGTCTACTAAATTTCTCCTTTGAAATTCTCCATAGAATGATGAAAAAACCTCGTAAAAAACTATCTGCACAAGACAATCATCATCATGATGAACCAAGTGGAAAGCTTAATTTGGTTAGTTTCACAGCCACATGAATCTCTCTTGAAAAGCCTCGTTTCAATTCATTTCCTATTATCTCACAGGATACCGAATTCATCTATTCAAAGTTAGAAACTGGAAGTGAAGAGCCAAAAGAGAGTTCATCAAAAGTTTTGCCTAGAAAGAAAAAGTTGCTCAAAAGCTTGAATCAAATCCAACAGAAAGAGAAAAAAATTGGAAAGTTAGTTGAAAAAGGGAAGGTTAATGTTGCCGAGAAACTCAAAGAAAAAGAGTTATGGAGTAAAGCTTTGGCTCGATGTCGAGGTGAAAAAGTACGCGATGATCCCAAGAAAATAGCTAGAACACTGAAAAGGGAACAAAAAACCAAGATTAGGCATTCAAAAAAATGGAAAGAGCGTAAACAGCATGTGGAGGATAAAATGGAGCGGCGTCAAAAGCGTCGTCAAAGAAATATTAAAGCCAAAAGTGAGCAAAAGAAGAAGAAAAAGATTCAAAAGTTGAGGAAGAAGGGAAAAATTCTCGATTAGACACATTTGTGAGAATATTCATTGGTTTTTTGATATCAAATGATATATACATATTATGCCTGTACAAATACATTCATGAAAAATTTCTCAGAAGACAATTTATATTTCTCCTGTTGAATCTTTAACAATAAAAGCATCTTAATTTAAATTAATCCATCTCAGCTTGATCACCACTTTCTTTGCGGATTCGTTCACGTATCATCTCCGCCATAGCTCTTTTCGTTCTTCTCTCCAATTTGTTAAGCTTTTTGCTGATGTTTCGCTTCAAATCCCAGTCAATTTTTTTAGGCGCCAAGTTTTCAAGATCCTGAAAACAAACATCAATGATGAAACAAATTATCTCGATCTTGAGAAAAAAGTTATAAAATTGTCAACTTACAATACTGTGTGCCACTGATTCCATTTTACCAGCCTCCAATTGATCTTTAATGAGCTCCTCAACTGTTGAGTAGAATCAAATCAATAAATATAACTCAGAATAAACTAGCCCTCAATCACAATGATCTATACTCCTTATCTTACCTTGAACTGGCTTCCCAACCTCAGCCTTATTAGCAGCTAATCTCTCGTCTTGTGGAACATAGCTACGAAACTTTGGCCTAGAAAAGAAAGCGAGAATCCCAAAATTAATCATCTATTTACATAAGATAATTGATTAATTGACTGATTAATTACCCCGGCAAAACAGTTTTGGAATTACTTTCACCATCATCACTTGTTTGTTTACTATTATCTTTATTCCACATTTGACCAGAGATTATTTTTTGTCTCCTCTTTCTCGCCTCCTCCTCAGCCTTACCAACACTTGGATCACCATCTTGATCGACATTCATCTTGTGTTAATCACGAATGATTAACACTTTCCACAATGTCAATCAACACAATCACAATTAAACACAAGATACAGAAACTTTGATGGCTCTAATGTTGTGGCGCTGCTATTCTATTTGCACGTGTTGATAATGTTTTGTTTTTGAATTTTTGATCCAGATTCACACATTCATATATGTACATGTACATTTGGGTTTGTTGATTAATTGTGTTGAAAATTCATTTGACTCTCTTTTTTTTGATAAAGATATATATTATATTTATTTTTTGACTACATCAATGACTGCTCGTGGCTATGTTTTCCAGCCTCGACCACCGATACAGCCGGCCCTTTATCAGGCCACCGAATTTGATGGTAAGCGTCTTAGGAAAGCGATAGCTCGAAAAACAGTTGACTATAATTCATCAATTGTGAAAATGTTGGAAACAAGAATATGGTGTAAAGATTATAAGGAAAGACATGCCATCCAACCGGACACCGGATATTATCCTCACTTGACACCACCAATGGCAATGATTGAAAATCCTGTCAATTGTGTGACCACCAAATTTGTTCGAACTTCTACCAACAAGATGAGATGTCCTATTTTCTGTGTCCTATGGACTCCAGAGGGTAGACGATTGGTCACTGGTGCATCAAGTGGTGAATTCACTCTCTGGAATGGTTTAACATTCAATTTTGAAACCATTCTTCAAGCCCATGAAACGGCTGTTCGTGTGATGGTTTGGTCCAAAAATGATACCTGGATGGTTACCGGCGATCAAAAAGGATATGTTAAGTATTGGCAGAGTAATATGAACAATGTTAAAATGTTTCGAGCTCATCTTGAACCGATACGCGGTATTTCGATGTGTCCAACTGATACAAAATTTGCTACATGCTCTGACGATGGTACTCTACAGACATGGGACTTTTTCACGTGTAATCCAGAGCAAACACTTCGTGGACATGGATCTGATGTGAAGTGTGTCGATTGGCATCCAACTAAATCTTTGATAGTTTCTGGGAGTAAAGATGCTCAACAGCCCATAAAACTTTGGGATCCAAAAAGTGGACAAAATTTAGCTACTCTTCATGCCCATAAAAGTACTGTGATGGACGTCAAGTGGAATAAGAATGGAAACTGGCTCCTGACTGCATCTAGAGATCATCTAATTAAGATTTTCGATATCAGAAATATTTCTCAAGAAATGCAAGTTTTCAGAGGTCATAAAAAAGAAGCGTGTTGTAAGTTAAAACTAAATTTTCAATAGATGTTGCCTACTGAAAATTTGATCATGAATTATTTCCTCTTAAGGTCTTGCTTGGCACCCTGTACATGAATCACTATTTGCCAGTGGAGGTTCCGATGGTTCAATTCTCTTTTGGCTTGTTGGGTAAGGAATTTATGGTAATTTTCTTTTCCTACGAATTCTCATCTTTCTCTTTTTCTTCAGAACCGAGAAAGAAGTAGGTGGAATGGATAATGCTCATGACTCAGTTGTTTGGTCTCTCAGCTGGCATCCGCTAGGACATATATTAGCCTCTGGATCTAACGATCACTCTTGGTAAGTTTTTCTATTATATTTTCAACATTTTTGATTAGATATCAATCTCTTTTAGTAAATTCTGGACAAGAAATAGACCAGGTGATAAAATGGGTGATAAATATAACTTGAACATCGAAAAACGAGGACCAGAGGAAACTGATTACGAAGAACTCGATACTATTCCGACTATACCTGGTATAACTCGAAACGAAAACGAGCAGATTCAGCCAGAGGAGGACACATCTCAGAATAGAGCCATTCCAGGACTTGGATCGACCACTGAAAATACTAGTGAAAATCGGAACGAAGAAGATGGTCCCCCTCAACAAAAGAAAGTCCCTTTCTCTAAACCTGTACCAAAGCAATTCGAGACTCAGTGGCAGGATCGGTCTCACCCTGTCATCAATCCTGATAATGATAGACACTTTGGTAAGTAGTTTCCTTGAATTTCAAATCTTCTAATTTCAAAGAAACTAGTACGTTAATTGAAAAATTATCAATATTGAAGAAAATCATTCCACAACGGAAAAAGTTGATATGATCTCTGTATTTTTCTTTCAAGATCGTCATATGAACTCTACCTCATCTCATCCACCTCCATATGGTCATCAACCTCCTCATTCAAATCATTACCCTCCTCCGCCACAAACGATTGACCATCATATGAATGACGTCCCTTACGGAGGACCCATGATGGGTCCTCCTCATGGTCCTGGAGGACCTCCTCCTCCTATGCCTCCTCCTCACATGAGAAGGGATGATGATTTCTATGATGGTCGCCCTCCATCTGATAGATTCGATTATAATGGTCCTGATCACAGATTTGGTCCGCCAAACGATCGGTTCCATCCTCCTCATCCACCACATCCGCCAATAGGTCCTTACGATGATGGACCTCCTGACTTTCCTCGAAGAGACCCTCGATGGAGAGGTGATGACGATTTCATGCGAAGAGATGAAGATTTTAGAAGACACAACTTTGATCATGGTACTTAATCTTTCTGAAAACTATATTCTCATTTGCTGACTCGCTAACTATTTCACTATTCCAGGTCCAAGACCGAGCGGTCCAAGGGACTGGCGAGGTCCGCCTCCAGGTCCTCCAGGTCCTCTAGGTCCACCAGGTCCTCCTGACGACTTTCATTGGAGAGGAGGTCCGAATGAGAGATGGCGTCGAGGTGATCCTAGATGGGAATGGGATCGTCGTGACCATCCACGATAAATAAGCTTCTAGGTTACGTTGAAATAAATTTTTTACCTCATCAGTGGAACCAATAAATTATAGTCAAAAAACTAAAAGTCTGTCTATTGTTCAAATAAAAATTTCCACTGAGTTTGGCATCACTCAGAGACAGTGAGCTTCGATGACTTTTTTCTTGATTGATCTTTTTTAGTGAAGAACCTACATTCATGAATGCTTTCCAAAATTCTACTAATCGTCGAGTCAAGATTAGACGCCTTTTTAGCTGAATGGTTGCGGATTTTCGTCTTCTCTGACAATTTGTAAAGGGTTTTTGTTCCTGATTAAATTGATTCGCGTCATACATTCTTTGACAAAACAGAAAGAATTATCAAGAATCCCATTTTTACTCAATATGAAACAAATGAGAGCTCTAAAAAGCTGACCAATTAATTTGATGCAAATATTGAGGACAAGCAATAGAGTTTTTCAGGCCTAAGATAAATTTTCCTCGCTTATAAATCCATCAGCATCAAATAAGATTTTGAAAAATTGATTAGTCAACCATTGAAGAAATTTTTCCTACTGATTAGCAGTCTTCGAAATTCGCGATCTGCCGAAAGACTTCTTCCATCAATCATAGTATTCATGGTAAAATTTTTCCATTTCCAGACAAAATTTTTTATCAGATAGCTATCCTAAATTTATCGCTAGATTGATTGCTTTTTGTGAAATTTTTCATGCAGTTTCAATTACTTTTACTAATATTTGATGATCTTAGTGCAGGGTTGGTGCAAATACCTAGACGATAAAAGACTCAATTCAAGTGGAAAAAACTGGAATCCTCAATAGCTTATCACTTATATCACGATTGACTAACTTAGAAATTGTCTATTCAAATTGATATTTTCCTCATAGATGTCCATAAGTAACACCGATACTGGTTGTATTGTCATATTACAGCTTCGAAAAACAGTAAATAGGCTCTTCAAATTTCAGATCTCGAATTCTGAGAAACTTCCTCTCCCTGCAAACGAGTGATCATGATGATCAAGGCAACAGTTGATCGTTATTCGTAATGTCAGGCTATTCTGTGTTCATTTAGAAAGCTAATACTTGTAAGAATAAATAAAAATTTGTTTTACCTCTGATTGAATAACTTTTGATTCCAATACTCACGCTCTAATGCCTGACAGCTCTCTGATAGCCAATTGAAAGTCAAATTTGGCTTGTACATGTACATTGGAAAGAAATCAAGCTGAGTGATCCTTGATTTAAATCAAATTTTTTTTTATTGCTAACAAATTTTCTCTGGAGTATTGAATGTGACTTTTCTTTGACTGTGTTTACTCTTACACTAACGAGACATGTACCCTGATCTGGGCTCAAGATCACGTTTATGGATCATACATAACAATTCAATTGTTTTTTTTGTTTGGTCTGATAGTGATGAGAGAAAGAGAGAAAGAAAGAGAGAGAGAGAGAGAGAGAGAGAGAGAGAGAGAATGAAAATTCATTCTCTCTTCTCATTTCTTGAGGGCAAAAAAAACGATATAAGTTCAGGTTGACATGTGCACGGTGCAATTTTCTTCTTTTTTTTCTTTGGGAAAACATATGATAGAATTCAACATGAAAAATTTTTTTTGTTGCTTATTCTACACATTAAGATTCACAATTTACTTTGATCATGAGGCGTTATACATGTTTGTTTTAATTTGCTCATCAAATAGTGGTGAACTTCATTTCAAACTGTCTCCTCCTTGATATAAGCATCAGATGGACTGGAAGGCTCGGAAGGACTGGGAACAAATCGTCTTGACATGTGTGGTGGGCTGACTTGGAATCGAGATGATGGAATTGAAATTGCTGACACAACTGATGCTCGACGAGAGGGAACACCGAACGAAAAACGACGAGCCACAGGCCTTAGTTCACCATCCATATCATCGTCCATGGGATCCTCCTAATAATAGATGGTGAGAACGAAAAGATGTATATATATGAATAGGGTGAGAGCGAGAAAGTGAGAGAAAAGAGAGATGGAAAGAAAGAAAAAAAGAGTAAAAGATGAGTGTGTGAAGAGGAATACATGTATATATTTGCATTAGGAGAGAGAGAGAGAGAAAATAGAGATGTGAATCTCCATCTTCTCATCACCATGAGTTTGAATTATTATCACATCGATCGATAAAAATCTTCATGGATCTTGAGTTTAAGTTCAAATTTATTACAGAATAAGTGTACTAGAAGATGTGAGCTGAATCGCAATGTCTTTTTCCTCGTCTTTTTTTCTCTTCTTCCTCTCTTCCTCCTCCAGAATATACAATTTTTGAGCATAATTTACGAATTGTTCACTTAGTCAAGTTTTGACTTTTCTCTCTCTCTCTCTCTTTCATCTTTTTCCAACTCAATTCTCTCTTTTTTTTGAATCGTTTCAACTCTCACTTTCTCTCTCTCTTACCTTACTTTTTGTATATGTGTGTATGTATGTTTCTTTTGGCATCAAAGTATTTCTCACTCTCTGTGTTACTTATCGATCGACTCAGTGTCCAAAAGCCATTCACAAGAGCATACACATATACACATGGAAATAGAAAGAGAGAGAAAGTTACAATCAAAAAGAACAGAAAGGAATCACCTTCCTCTCTTTCTCTTCTTATTCCCATTTCATGCCTCAATATCAGTGTGAGAAGAAAGTATGTGTGTGAGAGAACAAGATGAAGACAATGGGCAGATCTATGAGAAGGTAAGCGAAATGAGAGAGAAAAGTATCGAATTGGACTTGATCGATTTCTATACCTTGGCAAATGGAGTTTGAGTTTGATGCAGCGAGAGAGTAGAGAGTACGAAAAGAGAGAGAAGAAAGTTCTAATCAGTAGGTATGTATTATTAAAATATTAATCGAATCAAAGGTTCGAACAGTGAACCCATTCATTTGCACTGTCATCGTGTTTGGATGATTTCAAATTCACAGCGTGTTAAATATTCACAAATGTTCATCAGTATGTTGCTTGATAAGCTTTGAAACTATCCTGTTTCTCTCTCGCTCTTCATGCTATTCCTTTTGATGACCGACCATGAATGTAGATATCTACATTCAACTCTATTGATTCTCTCTAGAGCTTTCATGGGGCTATACACGGATGAATAGAATGGAGAGAGAGAGGCAAAGATCAGCATGCTCATGGAATATATCCTTTCTCTTTTCAGACTATTCTGTCTTTTTCTTTCTATGTCTCATCTCTTGCACATATATCACGGTCTTCCTGTGTTAGCTTTATTTGACCGTTGAGCAGATCAAAGAGTGTTCTCTAACCAGCTAGTTCTAGAGAATATTGTCCTGTTATCTGTGGGGGAATGAATATAAATATATATGTGTGTGTGTGCATGCATATTTCAAAGGAGCAACTGACTGGATAAAGTATGGCTTGAGAGAGGAATACTCTGAAAAGAGCCAACAAAATAGAAATAAAGTGATTTAATCCAGCCCTTTAGTGGCTCGAGCTTAAGTATAGCTTCCACGATAATATACCAGAACGAGTAAATATTGGATAGATATTCTCTTCATAACGTTACTCTGGCTCTCTGATATCAGTTGATGGGAATCGTTTTTCACCCTAGAATACCGTTGAGAGTGTCGTTACTCAGTTGATCTGGATTGCAAACTGTTTGGAGTGATCAAATTATTCACTCTTCATGATCATTTGGAAGAGAGAGGGAGAGTAAGTTACTCCTGAGGATTATCACCAAAAGAGAGAGAGAGAGAGAGAGAAAGAGAGAGAGAGAGAGGAGAAATATTGGGGAAACTTTATCGACACAAAATTATGCACTCTATTTCAATCATGGCATGGTAAACATCATAAACTGGAAGCGATTGCAAATATCTCATCATACAGCTATCAAGCAATCCTAATTGAGTCCGAAGGTGTATATTAATCAACGCTAAATGCATCATAGAATATATGTGTGTAGGAAAGTGAGTAAGAGAGGAGGAGACATGCTGTAAGATTAAATTATAAAAGCTCTAGAAGTTCCAACAGTGAGAAAGAGAGATATAAATCAGCAGATTAAATATTAAATTGGAAATTAGTTCGTTGGTAGTCACGATTCAGAAGCATCGGAGAGGTTAATTTATTCACGAGACTTGTAACATAAAATGGAAGGATAAAGGTATACTATGATGTGACAGAGGAGAAAGTAGAGAGAAGTAGAGAGAAAATATTCACAAGAGTGGACACTTTTGGGTAAAGTTGTCTTGCGTGATGATAAATTTTGTTGAACACAAAATGAAGCAAATTAAAGTATAGATCAATACTCGTGTTCAATGGACCTGCCATGTGATCATGATGATGATGGTAAAGAAAAGGTAGGGAATATGAGGCCACAAAAACAAGGGAATAAAGAGAGTAGAGAAAGAGTATTATGTGTCTGTTCTCCACTTTATACAATCCACTATCATAACCATATACTTTCTGGTCACTACTTTTTTTTCAGCCATCAATTTCACCATAGCAGCTGAATACAAATATATATAGCTTTCGAGGGAAAATATGGATGATCAATAACATCTTTTCGTGTCCAAGGAATATTTTTCTGGAGCATCGCTTGATTTAACTGGAAATTCAATCTCCAGTATTGAAACTGTTATACTGCCATAACAAGTGAGTATGTGTGTGTGTGTGTCTGTGTAAAGTTCGAGTATGTCGAGGAATCTTCAATGGTTTTTAGACCACCCACTATCAAACTATCTTGGCTCTTATGTGTGTATAAAATATATACACTTATTTTTACCTACACACGAATTGTATGTGTGTGTGTCATTGGCCTGAAAAATATATATACACACACAGATACAAATAAACTCTCAGAATCGAAAAAGCGAATAGAACTGTTCAGCTTTACACGACATACTGAAAAAAAATCAAATGATTTCATCTTATTGAGTGAATGTAACTTGTTTTCTTTTCTCTCTCTCTCTCTCTCCCTGTTTTTATCGACTACTTTGAAACTCATGCAATGATAAACTTTTCTTCTTCCTGTATACATACACATATACTAAGGATTCATCAGAACTGTTCAGATCTCACGATTTATTTGTTTTTTTTCTTCCTCTCAAGAATATACACTTCTGCGTCTCTCTCACTCTCAATCTGTATTTGATATTGAGTGGATCAAATCGTCCAAATTGATCAGCAGAAGAAATAACAGGTAAAACAAGAGGAAAATTTCACTTTCTGCAAGAGATAGGAAAGAGAGAAGAGACAGAAAGTGAAACAAACCAGAGATGTAGAGAGAGAAAAAAAGATGGAATCATCCATGTCAAGGCAATAATTTTTTTTACTACTACCACTTCTACTTTTCCTTCTTCTTCCTCTTCTACTTCTTCTTCACTTCACTTTTTTCTCTCTCTTTCTTCAGTATTATACACATGAATAACGTTATGGCAGTTTGACCTTTATTTGAATGGTCTTTTGTGGAAGAATAACCCTTGAGAAGAGTCTATCCATAGACATATATAGACTGACGCACATGGATTGAAGCGAGAAAAGAGAGAGGAAAAAAAAGTAGTCAATAGAAGAGGGAAAAAAATTAGGCAAAAAAGTTAAGTGTTAAAAGGAGCGAATAGTATCAATGATTTTGGGGTGAAAATAATATCTTGATTGGTGGAAGCAAGTGATGAGAGGAGAAAGAGAGAAAATTTGGTTAGAAAGAAAACAATAAGGAATTAAAAAGCCATTGAATGAGTAACAAAGAAAAGGTTAATGATGAATGAATTGATTATTTGAGCGAAAAATAATCGATCAAGATTCGTTTGAGTCCAGTTAGTGTGAGAAGAATTGAAATGAAGATGGAGAAAAAAATTTCCCCTAGACCAGAATGCAAATAATGAAGAGGAATAGAACGAGAAAGGAAGAGAAAATCTGAGATTGTCATAGATCATCTGGAAGCATCAGGATGTATATTCCAGTTCAAATTGGATGCTCATTATTACCAATCGAACATGGAAGCAAGCGAGAATACATCAAATATATATGAATGTGTGTACATTGGTTGACGAGTATAGAAGATCGAAACTGGAGGAAAAGAGTGGGAATAAATATGAATAATAATGAACTGATGGAGGCTGTGTGTGATGAGATGAGGCTGAAGTGATAACGACCATGTAATCATCATTGCAACTGTACTACTTTTACCACTGTAATAAGTAGCATTTTGCTTTTTCCATAGAAATAGGAAGTAGATGAGAGAGCAAATAAGTGAAGATCATTGTGAAAGGCGAAAAAGGAATGCTCTTCAAAATTATCATGACAGAATCATCTGATCAAATGTATATTATTTTCTGTTGATTCTGGAACGCTCTCACACTGTATGGTGGAACATTTGAACAGTATCGATCTTCATCATGAAAAATGTTCCAGAGTTCATATCCTTTGAGCTATCCTTTATTTCTTTTATTCCCATTAATTTTTCTTCTCCAACTACTTTCTAATACCACCAGTAGTAGCAGTTATCATCTCAACTGATGATCATTTATCTTCCCACTTATTCCATCTCACACACAAGGAATCTTCTCTCTTTTATTCTTCTGCTATTATATATTTATATATTCCTTACCTCAACATTGATGATTATATTATGGATTCCATATTCTGCCATCGATTTACGTCGTCTCAATTGTTTCATCAAATCGGTGAACTCTTCTTTCAATTCTTCCAATCGATACTCTATATCATCACGATTGGCCGGATGAGCTTCCAACATTTCGCTCATATAATATCGTTCCAGTTGAACATGATTAAGCTTGGCGGCCAAATCTTGTGTGAACATTGGATCCTCACTGAATGGTGCATCTAATAAGAATTGAGAATTTCTGGCTGCTTGTTGCTGTTGACTTTGCTGTTGGGCTTTGCGAGTTCGAACCTCACCGGGAACACGACGTTTGGACAACAATTCAGAGAGCATCTCTATTTGGCACTTAAATTGTTTGGTTATACGTCGAGCACATGGTAACAATTTGGATGTGGTCACAACCGTTAAGCCCAATTGTCCATTGTAGCTGATCACATTGAACACTATGGACACTGGCGGTGGTGGACTCATGGTGTACAGTATTCGATGTAATCGATGGGTACCAATGGTGACAGCTTGCTCTGGTCCTTGAAGATTTGACAGGCAAACACTAGAATTTCGATGGACTAGATTCAAGATGAATCGTGCCATTCTGGTTGGCATCAAGTGATGGAGAAAAAAGTGGGCTCCATACATGATGGCTGGATCTGCTGAAGTTTTTATTTCTTCAGTTAGATGACGTATTTCCCATAGACGTGGAATGGCACCTGGAATGAATGGAGTAAGAGAAGAAGGAATGGATGAAGAGTAGTAGTAATACAGGAAGAAGAAAGGAGAAGAGAAAAAAGGATGATGACAATAAATTAGAATATTTGATGAGGATGCTGTACTCGAGATTAGATTGGGAAAGGAGGTTCATGATGTTGATGATGATGATGAGGATGACGGTGTCGTCGGAATAACCATCAATCAAATTGTAATTACTCGGTGCTTTTGTTTTCATTTATTGGAAAATTAATCACCGAGGCACAAAAAACGAATGTACACTCGCTAATCTCATGCGTTGATGATGATCATCATCATCTTGAAAAAACAAGCAATAAGACAATCTTGATGGATAATTGCGGATATGTGTATGCATACAATTAACTGTCGTATGAAGAAAAATTTGCCTCCAAAAACAATCGACCATTCACCTGATTTCTTCCGTTCTCCGTACTCAATCGATGAAGACATAAAAACTTTTGTTCAACATCACTGATGCACCCAATAAACGACTCATCTGATTCAGATCTATCTTAACTGTAGCTCTTCATGTCAAAGATGAGAACATTCTCTCTCTCTCTCTCTCTCTCTCTCTCTCTCTCTCTCTCTCTCTCTCTCTCTGTTTCTCAGTCTTTCTTATTTTATTGCTCTCTTGGTGCAGTGATTAGTTTGATGGGGGCAAACAAAGACTTCTCCAAGACAGTGAAGATGTTCAATGTTCACCGGAATATCCGAATGGAATAAGAAAGAGAGGAAGAAACTGAGAGAGAGAGAGAGAAAAAAAGAAGCAAGATCTAACAACTATTGAAATTATTTTCTCGAAATGCTCGGATCGATCAAGGAACCAGAGTGGAACTGACAAGAACATAACTTCGTCGCTGATGGACACGGAAGTAAGGCAACTGGAGAGAGAGAAAGAAAGAAAGAAAGAAAGAGAGAGAGAGAGAGAGAGAGAGAGAGAGAGAGAGAGAGAGAGAGAGAGAGAGAGAGAGAGAGAGAGAGAGAGAGAGAGAGTTTCCAGAAGATGGACCTAAGAAGGACTGAGATAAGGTTGAATGTATATTCCTGGAGCAATATTATCGCAAGTTTATTGGATTCTCAAGTGATGACATCCAATAATACCGTTTTCTTTTCCCCTCTCTCTCCTATCAACGGATAAAGAAGAAGAAGAAGAAGAAGAAAGATATTTGCTCGTGAAGGATCACTTGGCATGCAGGGCATACAAGAATCAAGAAAATCAATCCACCAGGAATCCAACAAGAAAGCAAGCAAGAAAGAAAGATTGAGCGAGTGGGTCTTGTTTTGGGGGTGGATGAAGATTGTTTGCATGTTTGTTGTGTGTGTGGGTGAGTATGTATGTATATACATGTATTTATGCACGATGATTTTCATTCGAGAAAATTGATGGATATAACTAAGAATCAATTCCCCTGTATGATGATGTTATATGGAGGATTTAAGGCATATTCGGTGAGAAAAATATAACAACATGTAACTCCTATCATCGTTCACAAGTTTGTCAAATGAAGCTGTATTATAGCCTGTCTGGGTGGAGAATCCAGTGTTTCGAACATACTATTCTCGATAATCACGATGATGATAGGGTATAGAATGTGTGTGTATTCTAGACTCAAATTGGTGGGAATATTGGTTTGCGAAAAAGGTTGCCATATTCCTTACTACTACTATTACTACTACTAGAACCAATCTGAGGAATTTCTTTTTCTAAGAAAGTAAGAAAATAGATTGCTGATGGTCATTCATTGGCTAATATACTATCTCAATGGTGAGAATTTGAGCTCAATTTAGATTCTTTTATCATGTGAGTGAGAGAGAGAGAAAGAGAAAGATAGAAAAAAGAATAAGTAAAATGATCTTCACTTTCAAGGATTGCGAGAAAAATTTCACCCACAAAACGTTTTGAAAGAATCGATTTTATCACTTTAAATTGAAGTAAGAATTTATTTTGGCTACGAAAAAAGAATTTTTTTTTCGGAATACTTGTTCAAGATAATTCCATCAAGATCAACACCTTTGATAAAAGCTATATTGGTCAACGTGTAAGGCTTCTCTATATTCCTGCTTATCGACTTTTAGTCCATAAGATGAGGTACAAATTCATTTAAGACGATTAGCGGAAGATTTTTACCCATTTTTCCTATCTTTCTCTCTTCTACTCGATAGATATAACAGCTCAGCTAAATAGTTTTCCAAAATCTTAACCTTAAGCTGCCCAGATGGTGATCTTCTATCATTATCATTAATGCTTTGACAGCGAAACAAGAGTGAACTTTTCGAAAATTGAGCTGCCCATCGTAATGATAAATCATCTGAACGTGAAAGGAAAGAAATTATAATCATATCCGATTAACTTTTATGATCAGATCACATTCACACACACACACACATGATGGGTGAAGAGTATTCCTCCTACTATAGAGTAGAATTAGATAACAACTGCCACCATTACTATTGCCATTATTAATACTCACCTTCAATATTGGTTGGAAGTGGAGAAGGTAGCATCACAAAATGAGATCCAACAACTTCACCTTCGGTATCATTTACTGATCTAATATCCACAGGCAATGATATTCCAATTTCAGGCGGATTGAATATTTGTCCATGAATACACATACACTGACGAAGGGCACCTATGTAAAATTGTGTGTATATATGGAAAATCGGAAAGTGTGGGAGGAGAAAAGGAGAAGGAATGAAGAATATAATGATGATTATCCAATGAATTTACGAGCCGGCAGTTGTTTTGATAAGAAAAAAAAGAAGAAAAAGGAAAAATTCACAATTTAAATGCTTACTGGGAAGATTTTTAAATTAGTTTACAGACAAATAAGAAGAGAGAAAAAGAGTCATCTCTCCGGTAAATAGATCATGACTAACAATGGTATTGGGAAGGAGGATTCTCTTTCCAAAATGAGGCAATTGTAGACGAAGAAAGAATCCATTCAAAGGTTTTCCCAATGAATCATGATAATCAATTTATTCCACATCTGATTCTATTGTGATGAGATGATGATTCCAATGGAATCAAGAGGATAGAAATTACATGGCCACATTGGAGTTGACTTTTGAGAAAAGCAGATTTGTCTGTCTTTTATGGGTATGCTTATTAGTCTAGATATTCTTATTGGATTCATAGTCATCTATTTTAATCTGGAGCTGTTCAGCCCTTACATTTTAGCTTGTTAGTGAAATAAAGAGAGATGAAGACATGAGACAGATGAAATTGTTGGAAAAATTTTTTTCATTTCAAATAGACAATAATCGGCGAGAAAGAGGAAGAGAACGAGAAAAAGAGTAGAGGAAAACATAATCCAGATTAGAGAAGAAAATCTAGCATAATAAAGTTATAACAAAAGTAATTGAACAGAGGTAAGAAGGAAAGAGAGAGAGAGAGAGAGAGAGAGAGAGAGAGAGAGAGAGAGAGAGAGAGAGAGAGAGAGAGAAAATAAGAAAAAATTGAAAATTTCTATTCTTGTTGATGAGAATGTACAAGTTTATCATGGGCACAAAATTAAGGTGTTGGAAATTAATCTCATTCAAAGTCCTCATGGAAATACTCTCGGAAGTCCTATGCAAATAAATCGAAATGTTAAACTTAGTTAAGGAAATTTTTTTCTTCTCACTTCTCATTTTTTTCATCTCTTGTATACATACTCACACACAAACACTTTCATTAAACCTCAAGAAAGTTTTTCTCTCCTCTCTCTCTCTCTCTTTCTCTGTCTATCTCAGAATAATAATGGAAATAAGTAGCAAAGTTGATGGAAATAGAAAGGAAGGAACTGAAACTTGATTACACAAGGATCAGTCGCTTCGCTATCTTGAGGAAAGAGAAAAGAGAGAGAGAGAAGAGAAGAGAGAAGAGAAGAGAGAAGAGAAGAGAGAAGAGAAGAGAGAAGAAAAGGCTTACAGCTTAACATGAAAAAAGGCGAAAGAGAATAACGGAATAAGGTGAAAAAAGATGAGCAAAAAAAGTGAGAGATTCATTTCTTCTCCGGTTTTTTCCAGCATCCAACACACATTTTATTCTTGAATATATATTCATACGCATTCGAAAGGAGAGTGAAAGAATACTCATAGCTCATACACCATCTCGAATAAATAGTTCGATAACTGGAATATGGAATGGAGCTTGAGAAATATTGTTTGCATTCTTTGTCTGGAAGGTATTTTTTGCTCACTATCACAGCTCAGTGTATTGATCTGTATACCATGTCATGTGTGTACAATCAATGCTCCAATGAATTTTAAATTTAGAAAAAAAGAATCAGATTTCAGGAGATAATTAACCTCTTGATTCTTTTATTCCTCCATTTTTTCTATTCCTCTCTCTTCCTCTCTTTCTCTCTTTCTCACCCTCGTACGAAATTGTATTTCCACAAGTATTCTCACCTGTTACCAAGACTTAAAGGTATTGACTTGTGTGAGTGTTCTGTTTGTATTCTCTCGAAAATGTGGAAACAATTTTGCTCAGTCAAATAGGCTGTTACTTACCGGTTATAGCGGCCATTATCACATCATTTAGACAGCACCTAGTAACTTGCTTGATTCGATTTACTTTTGTTAGATCCACTTGAGTCCAATGGATAGATTTTTCGGGTACATATTCACTTTGGTATGTTTTAATGGATGAGCTGGATCGATTGCATGATGATGATATATTATTAACCAT
Organism: Brevipalpus yothersi; assembly: GCA_003956705.1. Classification (NCBI taxonomy): domain Eukaryota; kingdom Metazoa; phylum Arthropoda; class Arachnida; order Trombidiformes; family Tenuipalpidae; genus Brevipalpus; species Brevipalpus yothersi. The sequence goes on along the minus strand of QZCP01000208.1, from coordinate 59,842 downwards.
ACTAAGATTATCCAGAGATTGTGAGCCTTCAATGTTAACATTTAATACAGAATTTTTGAAACCCTTCAAATAGTTTGCTTTTCTTTTGGTAAAAGACCAAATCAACCATAGAATAAAAGTTAACGGACCAACAATAGCAGCATGAAAAAGATTAACTGTGAAATTAACACCACCAAATCGAGGTTTAAAGTAACCGGTAATTGCTGTGGTACCTTGTGTGGTACGAATAAAAGTGGTTGTTTTGGGTGGAGATTGATCGGCTAAATATTGTATCAAAATGCGAGCTAATCCAACGCCATCAATAATGGACTGATGAATACGAAGAATAAGTATCACTTGATTAAGATATGGAGCAAAACAGCGTCGAATTTGCCATGGAGGCAGAGAATCGGGAATACTTGTGGACTGGATATGTAGCAAGTGTCGTTTCAGTTCGGATCGGCTATGTAGAACAGTGTCCTCAATAATTTGATTATCAATTGAAAATTGTTCAAATGAAAGCTGATTCCATACTGGAGCTCTGAGTAGGCCTGTTAGAGAGGAGAGAGAGAGAGAGAGAGATTATCTTTTCAACTGAGAATCCAACTTATCATCGTCAATTCATCGTGATCTATTCATAACGAGAATAATGAAGCGATATAATCATTGGAAAAGGAATTTGGATGATGAAAAATGATAGATATAAATTTATATCTGCATTTCATATCTTATTTCATAGCTCTCTGGCATAGTATTACACATAAAATCCATTCAATTTGTAAATTTTTTTCAACTTTCTACTCTCAATAGCTATTCACTCAAATCGGAGGCTCAGATAGAGAGAGAGAGAGAGAGTAGAAAAACAAAAATTGAATGAATCGATTGAGCAGACTGTAATCAGTGGAAAGAATATTGATAGCATTCTGATGGAAAAAATTCCAACACACAGGGAGAAGTTGGAAGTAAAGAGAGAAGTTCATGATACAAATTGGATACAGTGGATTGAATAGAAGTAATGATGCAACAACTAGTGTCAGTCGGTCCATCTGAATGATTTGTTGGATGATTTTCATTTAGCTTACTGTGAAAGATGAAGATGAAAAGAGAGAGAAAGAGGAAGAAAGAGGAAGCAAATCGTCACCATGATTATTGATGGGTTGAATAGAGCATTCAAATAAAGCACGGAAATCTTTTCAATTCCTTGCGTATAGCAAGCCTGTTTATGTTAACCAAGCACGCAAGCTTCTTTATTGCCGGTATTTATCTATACTCTATTTCTGATAGTGAGTTGGAGTGATAAAGGTCATCGAGTGGAAAAAGAATAGAATATCGAACAAAGGAGACAAAATCTAAGGAAATAAGCAAAGTTTCTACAGTGAAAACCTACGCTAACTTTGGAAAACAATAATCTCGATTTAGATAATCCGATCACAAGATCTTTCACATTCTTTTCTTTTTCTCTCTACCTTCCCTTCATCCATCCATCTATCCCTTCTTTTTCATCCTTCATCCTCTCTCTCTCTCTCTCTCTCTCTCTCTCTCTCTCTCTCTCTCTCTCTCTCTGCTGACCATCACTTTGATTTTTTTCTGCTCATCATTTCATGACCCTTTTTTCTCTCCATCTCTCCACAACATTCTTTCCCATCACTTTCTCGTTATGACGCCTCGATGGTTACTGATGGAGACTCAAGAGGAAGGCAACAGGAGAGAGAGAGAGAGAGAGAGAGAGAGAGAGAGAGAGAGAGAGAGAGAGAGAGAGAAAAGATCAAGATGAATGGCGAGTGGTTGGGATGCTGAAAGAGTAGGCAAGAGTTGATCCTATCAAATTCTTCTGATAGATACATCTCTTACATGGATGATGGGTGAGATTTTTCTTCAAAGGTAGAAGATGGAGGTCAAACCATTGAAATATTAGGCACTGAATTTGAGGGGAAATTTCTTCTCTCTTTCCACCTCTCTTTCTCTTTTCCTCGCATCCATCCATTTTTTTATTCTCTATTCCATCTATATAGGGGGGGGCAAAAGATGAGAATGCAAAAAAAGTAAAGATATAAAAGATGAGAAAACCCTGTTCAATATCTTTCCCAAAGTGAATCCATTCATATTTTCGATTTCTTCTTTCCTTTTCCACTTTTATGCTCATTATTCTCGTTATATTCGTTACTACCTCTGTATCTGCTTTTTCTTTTCTTCTTTTGCATTTGTTTTCCTCCCATTTTGCTACCTTCTTATTCTTTCCTCCTCTCTCTCTCTCTCTCTCTCTCTCTCTCTCTCTCTCTCTCTCTCTCTCTCTCTACCATCTTTCTCCTTTCCTCTGTTTCCTTCATTCAATACAATTTTCATCTTCATATTTTGCTGTCTCCGCATCCTTCCTCAGTGCAGAGATGGTAAAATTGTGGTTACAGGAAACATGAGGAGCGAAAGGCAAACCTGGTGAACCTGATCGATTTCGAAAGTAAATAGCTTGGGATAGATATTCGAACAGTGTTCTTGGTGATAAGGAAAAAAGAAGGAAAGACAAGATGCAAGAGAGAAAGAGTAAGAAAAGAGAGGCAAGAGAGAGAGAGAGAGAGAGAGAGAGAAAGAGAAAGTGATGCGGATGCTGTGATGTGAGAGATGCTTGGAGTTGCATGTTGTTTGATGCAACCTGGAGAGATGGAGATTTCCTCTCATCGACCGGATCGACGAATTAACCATACCAGACTTCATACACATACACATATATGTAGGGTTTCCACTGTGTGCCTTGGGCAGAAATAATGATTCCGTTCATCGTTAACAAGAAATAGTTGGTTTGTGAAAAGGCTTATGATAAAAATGATGCTTATGATGATAAGCATACAAAATTGATTCATTCTGATGCATGTTATGATTTATTTTCTCCAGGTAATCGATAAAATACATCTACTCTGATGGGAAGTATAAAATTATCAATTGAAGGAGAAAGAAAAGATCTTTCTTCCTTCTTTTTCAAATTATCCTGAGCCTTATTCAAACAGGTGAGCCTTTATGACCTAATATACTCAGAATGATGATATATTTATTGAACATCAAAGTTCAGCTTATATGTCACACAATATTTCGTTTGACATTCTCGAAGGAGATTGAAATTAGAATGTTGTACGGAAAAAATGAGACCAATAGTTTGGTGTTCATTTTGAGGGAAGGAAAAGAAAAGAGAAATTTTCCTTCGAACAACTGTATCAATAAAAAAACTACCGTTATACTTGAGATGTTATCATGGTGGGATAGTCAATGAGTAGAAAATCGGTTGATTTGTATTGCTCGAATTGCTCTACTGTTTACTGATAGCATAACCTGGTAACCAGCATCGAATTTTGTTTGTGTGTAAGAGATGAGTATTCATGGCAAAAGAAATTCAACAGAACTTTCTCTCTCTCTCTCTCTCTCTCTCTCTCTCGCTTTTCTCCTCAATACACTTTCAATATATCATGCAAAAGTAAGAATAAAGTGTGTAGAGCTTTTGAAATATATTCAATTTTGAACCAGAGGGCATGATCTTGTTGAAAAGAGGATATTTTTCAAAACAAAAGACGCTATCATGATCATTGAATCATTTGAATAGTCAAAAATAGAGTTGAACAAAAAAGTGACACTTGCTGGTTTATTTGCATCTTCCGACCATTCAATTCTCAATATCATCTCTCTCTCTCTCTCTCTCTCTCTGCTTATGGTTTACATTTTCTTTGCCGGAAGATATTTTCCTCTTCCTTTCTGATACTACGATTCCTGCCTGCTAACACAACCTTACTACTGCTCTTACTCTTTTTCATCTTCCTCGTCTTCTTCTTTTCATCTTGTTCACCTCTTTGGAAGTCTATCTTTCTCTCTCTCACTTAACTGGCCTGAAATGGATGCTGTCAAGTCATGTTGAAAATGATCGAACATCTCAAAGTTCACTGATGCCGAAATCGTTCCATCAAAGTCAAAAAGAGGTAAAAGATTTGCATTTGATGTGTATGAAGAAGATCAAATTCAAAGACACACTTATACACACATTGACTCACATACAATGTAGACACACTTTCAATCTGATTCAATTGTGTTCTGTTCTGTTCTGTTCTGTTACTAGATCATTGGAACGATGAGTGAGAAAGAGAATGGAAATACACCTCCACATATATCTATCTGATATACACCATGATATTCTATTAAGTATTTACAAGACGTGGAAAGTAGTAAGGGAATCAAAGTGATGATTCAAAGTAAACTGACCTTCATATTTCACAATCGATCGAAATCGAGACATCTCAGGTTTTTGAACAACCCGAGACATGATCACATCACGTAACTGTTCAGTACTGATTCCTCCATCCATATACATTACACAAGTTCCGAAACCTTGTTTGTGATTATTTTTCTGAATATTAGACATCCAATACGTTTCAATTGGTGTTGGATCACTCATGGTGGGTGGAAGAGAATGACATCGGCATCGAAATAATTTTCGAATTAAATAGGCTGGAATCAACAGGATAAATAATAGAATCACAATGGGAATACCAGTGACAATTGCTATGAGTGTGAAAACAACTGTGATGATAAAAAATTCAGCTAAACTTCGTTCTAATGGATGCTGAATTTTTTTGATGGCCTGAGATTTGATTCCATGATAGGCCACTTTGGATGATGCTGTCGAAAGTGTGAACGAACGAGTTGATTTGTTGTAATTATTATTATTATTGTTGTTGTTATTATTGTTTTCCGTTTCCGTTTGTGATTTGTTTTGCTGCTGTTGCGGCTGATTACTGCTAATATCTTCGATTGGCATGGAACACTCTTGACTACGCTTACGACTGGCAACGGTGGACATTCCTTGAGCGTTTGATGTCGATGATGTGGCCGTTTTGGATGATGGTGCCGATGGACTTGGGCTTGATAGGGCTTCCGAACTATTACGATTGGCTGATAATGATTGATTTGAGTATCTTCGTCGCGGTATTTCACCACTTTCACTTGAGCTAAGCCCTTTGTCCACATTATCGTGCGATGAACTATTGGATGGAGTCGAATGGTACATTCGAATGATGATTTAATCACTTGACGTATAGTGTTGGTCAGTTCAATTGTGGATTGCAATCGTGAACAGATCAAAGTGGCTGATTGAAGATCACAGCTTATCATTATTTGATGTGCAAAAAAATGGACAATATTTGTGACGATATCGGTGCAAAATGTGATAACAATTTAGTGATGCCAATCAATTTACAATCTCACAGTGGACACATGTATACGAGTGGATGAGGGAAGATAATTTATGATGATGATGTTTTTGTCACTGTTGATTGTGAATAGTGATGTTGAGTGCAATAAACATCTACTGCTAGTCAACTGAACAAAGTCACGGGAATCGAGTTCACTTTGATAATGTTCGAGAATACTTGCAAGGCTAACAACAGTGTTACCCTAATCGCTAGAGAGAAGAGAAAAGAGAGTGAAGGAGGAGGAGAAGGAGGAGGAGAAAAAAAATTGATGAACATAAATTTTAATCCAATTAAAGATAGATTTGAAGCTATGAAAGCTATTAAAATAGAACATGATGACAATGTAAATCTGTGAGGCTGAGGCTGGTTTGTTTGACTTCACCTCTTCACTTGAGAAGAGAAAGAGAGAAGCAAATTGTTGCTCTCACCATGAGACTATTCGACTTTGCTCTTCTTTCTCTCTTTCTCTCTATCTACCATACATTCTATCATCATGTGTTCTGAGAGAGAGGGCAAAGAGAGAGAATAATTCTATTCCCTTACTTCTCTCTTTCCTCATGAATAAATAGAGTGAGAACGATGAGAGGGAGAGAGAGACAAGGAAAGATGAAAGACAGAGAAAGAGAGAGAGAGAGAGAGAGAGAGAGAGAGAGAGAGAGAGAGAGAGAGAGAGGGAGAGAGAGAGAAATCATACTCATTTAAATATTTTCCTCAGTAGAGATGGCTAGAATGAACATTTAGCTTTGGTGAGTAGCATCATGAGCTCGAGTTCGTAGCTTGAGAGTGGAGAAAGAGGAGAGGAAATATTTTGTAGCACAAGAGGAAGAAAAAAACTCAGAGGCAATTTATGAAGAAAACTAAGAAACTTGACTTGAACGTGGAAGCTTCCTCCCAAATCGATGGCTGATGCTTGGTCAACTTTTAATGTTGAGTATTTTTTGAAAGAGAGAGAAAAAGATGAAAAGAGAGTATGTTGCTCTTTCACCAAAAAGTTAACATGCTGATAAAAGCTTCCGAATGAATGAACATGCTACAACTACTGGTGACTTAGTATCACACGAATCACTGAGTTTTTCAATGAATATATACTGGCTACGGCTGCTAGTAGTAGAGGAAGAGTTGAAAAGATGCGGCGATGAACGACCCTTGATGGAGGAGCATTCACATGAACAATTCGGGCTCACCAACAGCACGGGATAGATGATAGCAGCAAGTGAAATATTTTGCCATGCGAAGAAATACTCTTTCGGCTTCTAGTGAGAGCTGCCTAGAATCGATCGAAACTTTCCACTTCGATTCATAACGGTAAATCGAGTTCACGAATGCTCTAGTGACATCTATGAATTCCCTACCTTATTCTAGTCCAATTTAGAATAGAAAAAACATTCTTTTACTCATAAAAATTCACACAATTTCCAGCAGATGAGTATCTATTCACTCCTCAAAATTGAAATATCAAAGAATGCATAAAAAAAATAAATTCAATACTTTTTCCTCTTCCTAGCATAACCTTTCCAAATCAATACTCCACTTTTTACTGTATTCAAATTCGCCCTTATTCTCTCTCTTCTTCATCCTCTTTTTCTCTCTAACAAGTGAGAGATTCTACTTTGATTTTCCAACTTCTGTAATTAATTATTATCATTCATCCACCTACAGGCTCCAGTAGATAGAATTATGAAGCATACGTTTCATTAACTGGATCGAAAGTTGAATGTTCAGAACTTTTTTTCGTTTCAAGATCACTTCGCTAAGTTCGATTTCGACAGTAGCGATCCTGGCGGTGATCCTTGATACACAAGTAGTGCCCTCTAGCTGCTTAGTATTGCAGAAGTGAAAAATTTTCACTGAAAATACAATGCATTTGAACAGTACCAAGAATGGATGAAGTTTGATTTGTTAATTGTTTTTTTGGTTTTTTTTCCATCTCTCTGATTGTGTGTGTACGTGTGTATTAATGTGAATTTTGCATATTGATTCGGATGATCAAGTTATTGGCTCATCTGTTCATATGTCATTCACAATCAAAATGATCGCTCCCACTACCACCATAGAGACAGTCACCATTGTGAGACCATTGAAGGTGAAAAATTTTTGTGCTTTTTTGTGCGTGTGTTTGTGTGTGATATGAGTAAAGAGCAAAAATAGATTATATAAAGTTGGAAACAAAATTGGATTCAGTTGGAATAATTTTTGTCTTCTATTTCTTTTTTTTGTTCACATCCTCATCACAGGTGATTGCATTTATTTGTGGTATAATCGTGATATTTCTTTTAACTCTTGCTATTGCAAGTACAAATTGGTTGACAGCTGATAAGTATAGACAAGGTTTGTGGGAATATTGTATCGATGAAGATGCCATAAGACCATTGCCTTTTAATTTGGATAATGGACCAGGCTGTTATCGTGGAAGAGATGCCGGTAAATATATTTTTTTACGTCTCCATTTAGAAAAGTGTTCATTGATAGTGAAAAAGAGGAAGACAAAAATTTAGCCTATTATGCTCAATAGTCATATATCCATTGCTTATGATAATGATTTTGCCTCCAAAAAATGCTCATAACTTTCCCAGCAAATTTATGAGCATCATTTGTGAATTTTTTATTCTATCAAAAATACCTTCTGGCTGGTGGAATTAGTCTCTTTTATTCTTGATAACAACTCACTTTCCCCGTTACCATTAGAAGACGTGAGAATATCTACAATTCAGCCATAAGACCCTTCAACAAGATCAAAATTAATGGAGTGATGCTGTCAGGAACGCCTGTTCAACTCCTCTTTACCCCTTTAAACATGCTCTCTTGTTCTCTCTCTCTCTCTTTATAAGATTTGACCTAATTTTCCTATTGTACAGATTGATACCACTTCCAGTAATTCTCTAATTTAACTTCGAATGCTCTTTTATTTCATTTCACAGTCTATATTGAGCTCTCTGGTATCATGTGTTGTATCGGACTTTTCTTCGATTTTCTCGCTACACTTATGACTGGCTTTGGCTTGTGTAGCAAAAATGCACGCAAAAAGTACACTCTTTATCGATTCGCACTGTATACCATGGTTGCAGCTTGTAAGTATTATTATTCATAACTCTTCGTGGAGAGTCCAGAATAGAAGATGCATAACTCATTCAACCTTTGATCAGCTTCACGGTCCATTAGAGGATATCATGTTTTATATGTACCAGCTTCAGGCATCATTGCCTCAGGGTTCCATCCATCTTCCACATCCTCATCATCTTGTTTTTCTTGTTTTACTTTCAATCACTCCATTGTTTCACAGTATTGGTCATTCTTCCGTTTCAACAAAATGAATTTAATCTTTCAAAAGCAGGATCAGGAAACTCAATACATCTTTATTTGAGCCTTTTAACCTCTTCTAACTCTACTCCTCCCTACTCTTTCAACAATATCCAAAGCATGCCACACTAATACCCTTAGTGATATAATTCCATTCTTAGATCATGAGCCTTGGATAGGTTTTGTAAAGATGGATGAAATGCTCTTAACTTTCTCTTACTCAATCCGATCGCTCTAGTCTTCTCCTTTTTTTAGATTCTTTGGGTTCCAATGAGATGCACTCTTCAGAAATCTCCAATTTCCTTCTTGTGTAGTGAAACAAAGTTGATTATTTTACCATTTCATTTCAGTTGTCTCTTTGAGTATCGCCTTGGTTGTGTATCCTGCCTACTTCGCAGCGGAGTTCAACGAAAGTAATCGTCAAGTTTGGGAATTAGGATGGGCATATGGAGTTGGTTGGGGAGCAGCTATTTTTCTCCTTGGTGCTATTCTCCTTCTCTTATGTGACAAAGAAACCGAGGAGATATACTACAAAGAGCGAACAATTTCTCACCAAAATACTGGAAACGATATTAAGGCATAAGTTCAAGCCAAAAACTTCTATTTTCATCAAGAATCTCTATGTTCTCACTTATTATACTATCCACCGATAATCAAAAGAAGGAAGCAATGAAAAACAATTCGACAACCACGGGTAATTCTGACAACGATTCTTTCAAAAACGGCTAAAAGCTTTCAAAAGTTTACCCCAAATGATATCAGAATTGTTTGATTGAGATTGAATCACTCGAAAAATCTCTCTTTTAATTGATCTCGCGTCAATTTTCATCTACAAATCGAACAACAATGTAAATTGTAAATATTTTTGAGCTTAATTTTTCTCCTTCATTTGATCATCGTGGTTCGATCACTCTTTATCTTGAGAGTGCTTCTCCCGATGATTTTTTTTCTATAGCTTTGAGATTGAGATTAATTAGCTTTTTCGAAGAGATTTAATCTCTCCTCTTGAATCATAGTATCAATAGGATTTTGTGTGACCTGGTGATCTATGAAGATATTCTTCTGTAACAAAATTCAACTTTCCTCAGCATCTGGAACTTCTACTATCTCTCTTCTCTATCTAAAGCGTTACAAACACTTACTTGCAACCTAAATGCATACCGATTTAATCCAAAATCATCCATCCATTTTGATGCTATCATCAATAACTTTATTCTCATAGTAATTCTCTGAATACTTTTGAAAAATGTGACCGATCATCTATCCATCATCAAAATTGAAACTCTTCATGAAACCCAATGATATTGCTATGAGCAAAGACGTTGAGTCTCAATCGGTGGCTACTTACTTATTACAAATGTGTCGAAAACTGAATTTTATTCAAATAATGACTGATACATTATTTTACTTTCATCATGATATACATTTACTCAATGAGTGCTTTACTGAATCTCATCTAAGTGTTTGACTCCTATAGCTTTCTTACTGACAGCCGCTTGGCAATAATGAATCTTTTTCTTCCTATTTTTTTTGTTTCCTACATTGTGTTTAATGGTTTGTTTTCGAGCCTTTTTTGTCTCCTGTGTTCTATGTGTTTCAACCTATCTCCTAATTGATGTAATTTCTTAGAAACATTGCGAGCCTTACTTCATGCCTCAAAATGTCCACATGAAAAGTTCTGAGTTTATATTTTGAACGATTTTGGTCAAAAAAACTCATTAAAAACATTAAAAATCTGTTTCAAGTGAATAATTACTGTAAATTTGTGTCTTTTCTGTCTACAGCTCACACGAAAAGTCCACTGTCTTATTGAAATTTTCATGCAATCAACTAAATTCTCTCAGCATGTATATGCGCGTCCATAGACTAGAGGATCTCTTTGCGTAATAAGTTGATATTAGTAAACGTCTGACTTTCAGCATGTCTACGTGGACTAATTGATTTTGGAAAAGCAAACCGATCGAAATACAGTTCTTCATTAGTTTTTTTATCTGTTTCATCTTTTGGCAGAGATGAATTTTTATTACTTTGGGGTCATCATTGGCTGAAACAAATATTCAACGACTTCTGAAAAAGATCAGAATTTGACGTTGGTTACAACTTCGAGACATCCTTTGACTTTTTCTTGTTCCGAATCGGTGATTTTGAGTGTCATGGTGAACTTTCCCTGGTGATTATAGAAAGAAAATGTGAATTTATACATCAGATATTGGTCAATGATTTTGGATAAGGAATCCAGGAGATTTTACTAACGTTGGCGATCATTTTTTTTGCCGAACTCAGCATGTTAGGATCGATTTTAATTGGAATACCTTCCAGTCCCATCTCTCCAGCTTTTATATGTACAGCTGGCTCCATGTCCAAGTTTGCTCCATACTTGAGAAATTGTTCATAGATCTTTTTATCAGGGATTCTTTCATTCACAGGCTTACGTAAAAATTGATCCAGTGTCATGGGACAACTTTTAGATGTTACACAACTGATGGGCACTCGAGCGAAAGCAATATGCTTTTGATAATTGATAGTTATGATATCATCAGATTTGAGGTCTTCACTCAAGATCATTTGTCCAGAGAGACGAGCATCCTCGGTACCAGCAACAATTTTCTCAGGGATTACAAGATTTTGAAATTTGACTTTACGATCTTGTGGACCACAATCTCTTCCTTGACCTTCTCCATTGACTGTCCAGAGACACGTTAAACATAAAAAGATAAACAGAAACATTCTCTATACTTTTGAACACTTTCCTTTTCACTCACTCTAGAAACACTTCGAAACGATTATGAGACTAAATTTCGTTGCATCCAGAATATATGCTCAATTTCAACCAACACAGACTGATCAGTCACTAGACAACTGATGATTGATACATGATTGGGCGATTCTCTCCAGACGGTGGACGTGATCGACTGGTCTGCTTTACAACATTTTACAGTTTACAGTTAGAGGTGGATAATTGAGAATGATACCTACCTTTCTCGTCTTTTCGGAAGATTCGTTTAAGCGAAATATAACTGGGATTGACAAATTTTGTAATCCGTCTTCGTTCGGCTAGCAAGCTGTTCATCAGCACTCAGTGATTTATGCCTCCAATTAACTTAATTATTTATTGATAAACCAATAATAGTAATAAGAAATGAGTTTGTCCGAATATTTGTGAATCAATAAAATTTTTCATAATTATTATCTTTCAGGTGAAAAAATTCCTGGGTACATGGAAACCTCAATATTTTAGCCAATCAGCTCATGATTACTGAAGAACTCATAACATGTGGTTTGTGTTCACCCATGAGCTGGAAGTCGAAAATCTTTCCCCGAAATTGCTTTGATTATTGGATGATTTTTTTTGCATGATGGGAGAAATCAATTTTTTGTAAGAGAATTCCATTCAATCATTGTCACAATATTTGAGCTCCTCATCCTTCTTGTAAAATTTCTTTTTCACTCCTGTCAAATTAAACACATGGAGAAAGTCTGTGGACAAATGGTCTGTAAAACTTTTCACATTCCACCATTGATATGCTTTCGGCTTAGAATAGTCCAATCTGACAGTTGTACATTTTGTGTTACTAAAAATATTGAGGTTAATGACTATAGTTGAAAAAATCGAGAGAACTCAAATTTTACACTTACAATGTATTAAATTCGAGGCAGCATAATTGTGGATGATCTTTTTTGTAGCATTTGTTATTGTTATAATCAAAATATCCGACACCCACTGTTGAGGCAAGAATATTTTCCGTGTAAGAACTTCTCACTTGTTTGAGACACACTCTGAAATCCTCGTCGCAATCGCAACTCACTCTGTAAAATATTCAGAAGGAATTTATATTATTAAAAAAAGCTGAGAACAATTGAATGCAACATAGTCTAAACACTAATGTGATTCATTAATCATCATTCATTTGTATAATTCTATTATATTTTGCAATATTTTAGAATTTTTCCAAAAACTTCGAACTGAAAAGAGTGTCTCAATCCAGAATGACTTACCTTGAATGCTCTGAATCGTTTGTCAAGTTGAATTTAGTTTCACCTTTCAATATGTAATCAGTACATCTATCGTGTCCAAAGCAACATCTATCCAATTGTTCATAAAACCCGAAATCGCTAAAATTTTTTGCACGATCACCATCACCACACCATTTGGTTCCCCCTAATATTCGACCTGTTTGTAGGACATCAGTTACATCTTTGATAAGTTCATCACTTAGTTTTTCTGGTCTTATTTTGCAAGTTGCCAATATTGAATCCATCGGATCAGGAGATACTCTTTTGGCTTGTAGATCTTCAAGACGCTTTGGAAGCATAGAAACAGCATAAATTGTACATGCAATCCCAGGATTAACAACAAAGTCTCCACTGTTTCCACATGTTTCATTCGTATCAGAAGAATTTTTCTCACAAATCATCGTTAGATTAAGTCTTGACCTTGAATTTCCATCTAAAAAAGCCGTCAAATTAGTTGTGTTGATTTGAGATCCAATTTCCGAAGCATATGTTGAGTAGCACAAGATAGCCACGAACAGTATTAAAACTGTCATGTTGATGGTAGTAAATTTGAGGAAGAAAATCACATTTAGTTGGAATATCCATTCACAATCACATTGGCAAGAAATTCAGATCAATGTTGAATTGAATTTTGCTTTCACCTTTATACGTACCAGAATTTTCATATTCAATTTATATAGATGTACATATTAAATATATTCAATTTCCTGCTCTCTTTTTTTGATAATGTTCTTACTGAAAAAATTCCAGACAAATTCAAGGTTCCAGGAGATAACATGAATCGATGATTACTCATTTGTCAGAATACTTTAATGAATCATTTTTTTGACTTTTTCCTCACGATTTGCATATTTTGGTGACTTTTGAATCAAATTACAATATTACAATATTCTGTGCGATTAGATAATCTATGATCACCTCTCTTCCTGATGTGTTTGTAATCAGTTATCTTAGATTATTAAGAACTGGGAAAGTTACCTGTTCCCAGCATCTTGTGAATATGAGTGACTCATTTTCGTGATTCATCATCAATTCGATAGATTTATCGATAATCTTTTCGATATTCTTGCACAAATATTCCAAAAAATCACTCATATTTCACCTCTTCATACTTCATTAGCCATAGTCATCACTCGACTCTCGACACTCAAACACATACGCACATGTAATCAACGATTGATTGTGAGTTTCGCCTTGAAGCCGTAACATTTCAACGGAAGTGAGTAAAAGGATGTCTCGGAAAAAAAATCTCATGTCTGAAGGGGGAGTGTGAAGAAGAAAATTGAAAACAATCCAGGAACAAATGAGTAAGAGGCTTAAGATTAATTATGGAGAGAGTAATCATGAATATTCACAACATTGATAAGCATTTAAACAATCGAATCGGAGAAAATTCTTTCGTCCCCAAAAAAATTGATTCATCAACGAAAAGGATGTCGCAAAAAAAATTCCAATTCCTCTAACAATTCACTCCCATATTCATCGATATTACACTCGATCATTTCCATCAATGGACATGTAGATGTGTAATGAAAAGAAGGAGTTGTCAATATTGATAATGCAATAAAAGTATCAAATATTACAAAATGTATCGAAAAAAGAAATAATCAAAAAAAGCGAGAGAAAATGAATTGATTTTCTGACTCTTGATGAAACAGAAGCGAAGAGAGCGAAAAGAGATGCGCATTGAGTGAGAAGAGGAGATGTTTGAGTGAGAAAAAAAAAGGTATGAAACTTGTGCTCAGCATTTGTTGATATAAACGCATTCGGAACCAGTTGTTATTACAAGTTAAATCAATTAAGTTTAAATTCATTCCCATATATTTAATAGAAGATAGTTTTCAATTAATGTAAAAGTATTGCTTACTTGGACAATCTTGACAATCAATTTTGTAAAAGTATTTGTGCCATCATCATCATCAACACCTTCGATTTGTTTACTTTCCTCTTCTTCTTCTCTCTCGTATTTTCACATCAAAACGTTCAAAGGTAAGTAGGTGTGTTTGGTGTGATGATTCTCTTGATCATCTTACACTCTCATCATCTTGTTAGATGATGAGATGAAAATTTTTGTGTAAGTTTTAGATAGAGAGAGACCATGATGCTGATGGCTGGTTGGTTATCTTTTTGTTTCTTCTTGTTGAACTGGTTTAATTTGTATCAAGTCTGCTACATCATCATTTATATTTATGTATTCGTTGAGATATCTTGATTTTGTCCACTAATTCTTTTACGTGTATTGTCAAATCCATTCGTTTAGAATTGAATAATCAACTTATCTCATTCTCTCTTTATACAGTTATAAATTCTATATCATATCATCGCTTACTGGTATCAATATCGTGCTTACTCTGTAACGTTATCATTCCTCAATCAGTTTGATCTGGAAGTGTATTTTGATCATCATTTTCATCATCTAAGCCCACCATTTCCCCCGATCAATTGAAAATGACCAATAATTTCCGAAAAAGTTTAATTATCAATGATGAACATCGAGTTGAACTTGGCGAAAAACTCAGATCGGTAAGTTACACAACATCCTTCTGACATCTGATGCTCTACTATTATGTCCTTTACCTGTTTATTTTATATGTACCACATGTGGTCAGGTGTTCAGCCTTCATTATTCATTCTATCAACACAAGCAATCAATGTAATTTCCCATGTGTTGTCTCTCTCTCTCTCTTTCTTTCTTTCTTTCTTTTTTTTAGCTATTGTGATTACGATTCATTTGTTCACAAGTGAATAATGAATCGTATTCAATAGCATCGTAAATTCCATTTTGATCCATTTGTTTCATAATTAGTATTGGACCAGTGACCCGTTTATATTCAGCACGCGTCGTAATTTTTTTCTGAAGGGATGTTCAGACAAGATTGCCAAAATAACAAGAGTGGGCCCACTAGTAGAGAGGGAGAGTAGCACTCTTCTTTTCGATATCAGTCATCCGTCAAAACCTTTTTTTCCTCCTCCTCCTTCACCCAACCGTGCAATTGTTGACTTGATTATCAATAGATACATCCTCTCAGGCGATGGAGCTAATCTTACGGTATCTGATTGGGCATGAAAAATATTCCCTTTCTTACCGACGTTCACACTCACAATTACCATTTTTTCCTCGGATATCTTCCAAGTTCAAGTTTTGTATTACAAATTGGGTTACTCTTTTGTACATGTATGCTATTATTGTCCAACTATCATACCAATTCCTGCCAATTTCGTTTTACCCTCCTACTTTTGCATAAAAACATTCAATTCAGTCGATCTTTTACTCTAATCTTCTCCTTTTCACTCAAATCCATTTTCTCACTAATTTTATCACTGACATTCTTTTCCCTAATACCGGGTTGTCCTCGAGCATCTTATTCATCCTTCTTCTCATTGCTAACCAAAATAGCTCAAAGTGACTCATTTTTTCGATTGAATTCAGTAAGAAATGAGTAATCATGATTGATATCTAAGTCAACAACCATTTCATCCCTTGGATGAAATAACTTTCTCTCTCTCCCTCTCTCTTTTTCATTATTTAAAGAGCTGCCTATGAAATTTACGATACAATAGAGGAATTAATCCATCGCTATGTGTTTATGCTTAATTTTTCCTGACGTCATGCTGAGGACAATGATCGAGATAATGTCTAGCAACGTTTATCATCATCTTATGTATCCTTTTCGTTCTTTTTCCCCATCAAGAGGCCTGATTGAAAACTAAACACCATATAATCGACTATTTTAGCAGGAAAATAACAATTTTCATCTTTCTCACTTCTCTGGAAGCTATACCTTCGCTCTATCCTCTTCTCTTTCTGGCCCTACATCCTCCGAGTCAAAATCAATATCCTGTCAGACCCTAATAACGCCTCATTCGAACTGTGTAACCATGTAAAGAGTCATGATCCTCTAGCGCTCTTCCATTTCCGTGCGAATGGTGTGATGTACTCGATCACGATTATCGGCAAGATTTTGATTCTGATTTCAGCTATCCATATACGCTAGCTTTTGGGAAATGCGCATCAAATGACATTAGTTGTTATCTGTAAATATTGTTCCTTCTATGGCATTAGCAGTTGATCAAGTAAACTTTTGAAATTACCTGAGCTATCAGCTTACTGTTAGTGAACACTCAGAATCTATTTATTTCTCTTATATCATGATTCGCATCTTTTTTTATTTTCTCTCAATTCCAGATTGAAGGCGATGGCTCCTTCGATATGACGGAGCTGAAAGATGCTCTCGATGTTGTGGGTATAAAAATGCCTCAATGGCAAGTAAGAACTTTAATCGACGAGTTAGAGAAGAGTGGAAAGTGTCCCGAGAAAAGATTGTCCTTTGCCCAATTTCAAAATCTCTGCTCCGACCTCAAGTCAAAAGATATCGCCAATTCGTTTAAACATGCAGTCTCTAAGCGAAGTAATTTAGAAACTATCGGAGGCAACTCCACGAAAAGTTCTGAAGGAACTACTCACTCGGTCAGACAAGAGGAGCAAGTGGCTTTCTCTGACTGGGTTAACTCGTAAGTTAATTTCAGATATGAGTGATTGACAAGATTTTGACTGAGGTTGTTGTTGTTCTTTCTTATTTTTTCCAGAAATCTTCATCACGATCCAGATCTTTCACACATTCTTCCGATTGATACCGAGGGAAAAGCCTTGTATGACAAAGTTGAAGATGGCATTCTTCTATGGTAAGATCTAAACATTTGTTCTCATGAGAATAATCGTAACTCACCATTCTTTTTTCAGCAAAATCATCAATCATTCTTGTCCGGACACAATCGATGAGCGTGCCATTAACAAGAAAAAAAATCTCAAAGTATTCGAGAAACATGAAAATTTAACTTTGGCACTCAACTCAGCGAATTCAATTGGATGCAATATCATCAACATAGGAGCTCAGGATCTCCTTGAAGGAAAGCCACATCTAGTACTTGGTCTACTATGGCAAATCATCCGAATCGGACTTTTCAATCAAATCACATTGGAACAATGTCCCGGACTCATTCGTCTCCTATTACCTACAGAAGATTTACCTGCTCTCAACAAATTGTCTCCAGAGGCTATTCTCCTTCGATGGGTCAATTATCATTTGGAGAAAGCTGGTGTGAGCAAGAGGATTTCTGATTTCTCTGGTGATATCAAAGATTCGGAGGCTTATATCCATTTGCTTAAACAAATTGCACCTCCCGAATGTCACGTTACAAAGGAGGGCCTGTACGAGCCTAATCTCACCAAAAGGGCTGAGTTCATGCTGGAACAAGCAGATAAGCTGGGTTGCCGAAGTTTTCTGACACCAAATGATGTCGTCCACGGAATATACAAGCTGAACCTTGCTTTTGTTGCCAATCTGTTCAATACCCATCCTGGTTTGGACAAACCAGATCAAGAGCCGATAGAGATAGAATACGAGAAGATTGAGGAGAGCCGGGAGGAAAAAACGTATCGCAACTGGATGAACTCTATGGGCGTGAAACCATTTGTTAACTGGCTCTACAGTGATCTTGCTGATGGGCTCATAATTTTTCAATTGTTTGATGTAATTAAGCCTGAGCTTGTCGCATGGAAACGAGTGCATCAACGTTTCTCAAATCTCAAAGGATTTATGGAACGTCTAGAGAACTGCAATTACGCGGTTGAGCTTGGTAACAAGTTCGGCTTCTCCCTAGTTGGTATAGCTGGCCAAGACATTGCTGATGGCAATCCAACCTTAACTCTTGCTCTCATTTGGCAACTCATGAGAGCCTACACTCTGAGCGTTTTGGCTAATTTGGCTTCTGTTGATGAGGAAGCTAACGGTGAACGAAGGGCAATAGCTGAGAAAGAGATAGTGAATTGGGTCAATTCAAAGGTAAGTCTAGACGTTTTACATGGAAAAGATTAATTTTTTGGGACTTTGAACTTTAATTGGTCTTTTTTCCACTTCTTAGTTGAAGGAAGCTGGCAAATCAACGTCCATTTCTAGTTTTCAAGATAAAAACATCTCAAACGCTCTGCCAGTTATTGATCTAGTGGACGCAATCAAGCCCGGTTCGATTAATTATGAGCAAGTTCTTCCTGGTGAAACTCCAGAGGTTAGTGAAATTGAATTTGATTCGTTCCACAGTGTCAATAATTTTTTGGTTTGTTTCTATTCTACAGGAGAGACTCGCAAATGCCAAATATGCCATTTCAATGGCTCGTAAAATCGGTGCCAGAATTTACGCTTTACCTGAGGATATTGCTGAAGTGAAAGCAAAACTAGTGATGACAGTTTTCGCTTGTCTAATGAGCCGCGGCTATGCCACTGAACCCACAGAGTGAGGATGCCTTCGAATGCTTTGAGAACTCTTGCCCACCACCTCCATCGAGGAGACATCACCACCGCTCCGTTAAATTCGATCTATTGAAATTTCCAAAATCTATTCAAGACATTTAGAAAAATTTTTCCACGCTCAAATGAACATTCTCCAATATTCATCAGATACTTGTTACATCCCCAAGACTTTATAGTTTTTTATTTTTGAATAGTCTCACTTGCCATTCTGCTCATTGGCTAACTTCATTGACCGACCCTGGAGCTAAATCATGATGAAATTTCTCTTTTTCTCTTCATCGGCATTCCAAAAACATTCCTCAATTTTTGTATCCATTAATTCGTTTTCTCATGGAATGATCAGGAAACTAGCCCTCTCTAGATCGAAGGTCTTTTTTCTGAACAAAAACTTGTCCCATAAGTTGTTAGTTTCAGGGCTGATATAAACTGCTTTTCAGCTTCTTGACTTTTTTTCCGAAAAAATAAACAAAAATTCAATCAATTGACAAGTGTTTACGTTCTTGTTCTATCGTGTTTTGGCTCAACTTTAAAGGAAGATGAACAGACAATATCTTTGTTTTTGCTGTATTGGCAAATCAAAAAATACAAGAGATCAAATTATCTTAATTTTTGTAAGCCAATTTGCCGTTATACAGAGACCATTTGGTATTGTGTGCTTTTTGCCATTCGATTTTGTATTCAAGAGATGAGAGGTGTATGTGGACCCTAAGCCTGAAACTTGATTACGAATCGAGAGTGCAGATACACGTTCTGGTTATCTGCTTTCTCTCTCTTCCTCTCATTGGAAACAAAAATTCTTTTCAAGTTACATAAAAAGGAACCTGACATTGAACATGAAATGGATATTATGAAAAAAGTGTTTTTGGAGCTCGTTCCGAAGAAGAATATATATAAAGGTTGAATATATATAGACATGGTAAGATCTAGAGAGTAAGTCAAAAAACGAAGAGTACATGATGTGAACACACCAAAGCAAGCGGAAAATGTCAAAAAAAAGAAGCAATTAGCGAATCAAGCTCATGCGATGCTCAATTAAAAGATTATTGCAAAGAAAATACGGAGAGACAAAAATTTCGAAGCAGATCAGAGAGAATTAAAATTGAAGCTTTCTACTGGGACGATAGACCAGCTGTAGGAGTTCATGATATTTGGAATATACATCATGAGGTATGGCTAATTGCTTTTCTCAGTCGTGCTCGATATTCGAAAATTCTATACTGCTTGGGCAAGGCTTATAAAAAAATGAAATATGATGAGATGATTTGTTGTCCTAAAATTCAACCAAATGTGAGGTTGAATTAAGGCCTAATTCGATGAGTTTTACGATCGCTAGAAGGAGGAAATTTTTTCCAATCATACCTATAGAGCGATTGCTTTTTTGCTCTGATAACTCACTTAGAAATCATCACAAGATAAATGCCCTCTAACAGCCTACACATCCTGCCTTTTTCTAACTGGTCGAAGGGTTTTTTCCCGATATGACACAGGATAAAGCGAAAAAAAGGGCTGAAAATGAGAAATAAAACTTAGGAACGAGAAACTGTGGATGCAGGGAGATTATTTTGGTTATTATGAGAAACCAAATTGCTGTGCTGTGCGAGGTATGCATCAAGAGGGCCAACCGGAAAAATTTGCATCCCAGCCGTCATGGAGTTCAAAATCTGCTGGTGGGCTAATGACATATTTGCATTCCCTGAGTTTACTTGTTGTTGATTTGATGAGGTGGTTGCATTGGCACTTCGATTGCCGCCAGCGTTGGCGCTTCTGCTAGCCGCGTTGAGATGGACTCGCCTATGACGACCTATGAAGATAATGGCAATGGCAATGACAATGACAACAGCAACGGCAATGACAGTGATAATAATATCAAGGATTATCCACAAAAGGATGACCTTTGACTGGGTTCAAGATGTGGAAAGAAGGACAATTGAACAACACTTACTTAATTTATCCTTTCGATAGAAAGCTCGACCACAAACTTCACACTGATATGGTCGTTCTCCAGTGTGTATCATTTGATGCCTCCGTAAATGATATCCCTGTGAGAATGATCTGCCACAATTGTCACACACGAAATTCTTACTCCCTGTTTGCGATAAAAATTGGATAATCGTAAGAAAACGGTGAGAGGAAGAGAAGAAAAAGAATTTTGCCATGAATACTAATCCCATTAAAACTTGTAGGAAGGATTGAAATAGTGTACAAAAAAATCAATGGATATGATTTGAGAAAAGAAGAGAAAAAATTTTCCCATTTTTTTTCTTCGTTTCCCAATCACTTTCCTTCCTGCAAGATTTAATTACTAGTGCAAAAAAAAGTCATGACACACGATCCTAGCATCATGAGGGTAGGATGATAATGTGAATGAATATTTTTCTTACTTGTTGGTGCAGGTTTCATTTGATTGAATTGGGCTATTCCCACTGGAAATTGTGGTTGTTGCGGAGGCTTAGGCTGATGGACCCTCCTCACGTGAATACGAACCCGTTCAGCATTGGCATACAGCTTTTTACACTGTGGACAGGGAACATTTTTTTCCACCTTGTTGTTGTTGTTGCTGTTACTGGTGTTGTTGTTACTGTTGTTATTGTTGACAGTGGCTGGATATCTGAGGGCAGACATATCTGTTAATTATCAATTAACACTTGGATCAGTATAAATACAATTTTTCCCTCTATTTTGGTCAATTAAGAGGGAGAGAAAAAAAAACTACACTTTGACAAAGACTATAGAAGTCCCTTTAAAGTGCCTTGCCATACATAATCGATATCATAGAGAAAGAGAGAGAGAGAAGAGAGTGAAAAAGAGAGAGAGTTTTACCGATTTGCGCTTCTCTCTCTCTCTCTCTCTCTCTATTTTCTCTTTCGTCTCTCTTTCTTCTCTCTCTTTGCTCTTCTTTCTCTAACAAAGAAAGAAGAAGAAAGAGCCAAAAGCGCCTCCTAATTAGTTTACAACTATATATAGGCTGTACACTTAGATAAACAAGCTTGTAGGATGCCTAATTTTTTTCGCCGGTTACAGTGACCTCTATTCAAGGGTAGTAGTGACATCTGGTTGGAGTAGTTTTAATGTGGATTTCGGATGAAAACAATTTGTTTTCAAAACATTTTCTGATTTGCATTTCATTGAAATGATTGCAATTGTAAATGATTGAATTTGCAAGCAAAAATTTCAATTTTAATCTAGTTTTCGGTTGGTCAGATTACGGAGGAGATAGTGGATCACTTGTTTATTAAATTATTGTGGTAAATAGTTTGCTTGTGGTATCTAAGTTGATACACCGGCTTTTGGTAAATTTTTTTGTTTACGTGCAAATCATTTTTAATATTTACGAATTGTGTGAAAACAATTGGTCTCGATTTGCTGATGGTGTTGATTGCCGGTGCTTTTTTGATCGTGAAAAGTGTTTTTCTTGTCAGATAATAAGAGGATATCAATAATCATCTAAAAGATGGACGTTGAGGAGTTACTAAATTATAAACCCAAAGCATCTATCGATGAAAGTACGAATAAGTCAGCCGAGCGTACTGATGATGGTAAAAGGGCCAAGAAGCGTAAATTAGATCTCAATATAAGTGTTGATAGTGCCGATGCTCCTCCACCGTTGGATGAAGCTGGACTCAAACGATTGATACTTCAATTTGAGAGAAGATTGTTGAAAAATCAAGAATTTCGTATTAAATTCGCCGATGACCCGACCAAATTTATGGAAACTGAGATAGAACTTTTTGCCTCAATTGAAGAATTACATTCTATCAGTACTCAACCTGAACTATTTCATATTCTTATTGAATTGAAAGTTATTTCCTCTCTTATGGGTCTTCTTTCACACGAAAATTCGGACATTTCCTGTGCTGTTGTTCGCTTTTTACATGAATTGACTGATCTCGACGACAATGCGGACTACGATAAAGTTGCGCCACTCCTCAACATTCTGATTCAAAACCAAATAATAGCTCAACTAGTAGCCAATATGGGAAGACTTGATGAAAGTTCCAAAGAAGAGTCGGAAGGTGTCTACAACTCTCTAGGTAATATAATTCGTTGTGCAAATTATTCAAGAAGGTTTTCATTTGGATTATTTTTTTCAGCTATTATTGAAAATCTACTAGATTTTAGGCCTAAATTGGCAGAGGATTGTCAATCTCTATTAACTTGGCTCCTTGGACGAATTAAAGCTAAGATTCCATTTGATGGTAACAAGTTGTATGCTTGTGAGGTTCTTGCAATCTTATTGCAAAGTTCGGAAGAGAATAGAAAGTTCTTGGGATCGGTGGGAGGTATTGACGTTCTTCTTCAACAGATAGCGGTAAGTTATTTGAACAACTCTTCGATTGATCAGAATGGTGAATGAATGGTTTCCTTTTCTGTTCCAGTATATAAAGAGGCATAATATTTCTAGCAGCGAAGAGAAAGAATATTTGGAAAATCTATTCGATTGTCTTTGCTCATCTCTTCTATTGTGTCCGAGCAATCGTAAATTGTTTTATGAAGGTGAAGGTATCGAACTCATGAATCTCATTCTGAAAGAGAGGAAAAAAGAAGCTTCTGGCGTCATGAGGATGGGTGCCATAAAAGTCATCAATCATTTACTTAATGAAGATAAAGGGAAAGATGGTGTACTGGAAGAGTGTTGTAACAAATTCATCGAAATTTATGGACTTTCCTCTTTGTTCCCGATTTTTTTGAAACCTAAAATTATCACTGCTGGTGAAAAAAAGAAAGAAGCTTCACTTGCTATCGATGATGTTGAGGAGCATTGTTGCTCAATTGTATTAGCACTTTTAAAACATTCGAAGCCAGAGGCCAAGAAGAGAGTACTCAGCAAATTTTTGGAAAACAATCTTGAAAAAACTGAACGATTGGTAGAGCTACATTTCAAATATGCAGAAAGGCTTCTCAAATATGATGCATTAATACATAAAGAAAAGGCTATCAAGGCTGCAAACGATGAAGAGATGGATGAAGAAGAAATTTTTGTATCACGTCTAACACAAGGTGGATTGTATGTACTTCAATTGATAGATCATATAATTCTCACTGTTTGCAAGTATCGAGATACAGAAATAGCCAACAACTCTCAAGACCAGCCTTCCTCGTCTTCTTCAACTGGGTCAAGTATAAAATCAAGAATAGTCAAACTCCTCAACATCCACGCTTCCTCTACAGTTAATCATCAAAGATTTATACGCAACATCATGAGCGAAATGGCCGAAGAAAAAGATGAGAGTGAAAGAGAAAGAATCTTCAAATTGATAGGAGAATTTTAATGAACACCAAATTCTCGATCAATATGTCATCTCCCAAATTCACAGTTACTTGTGAAATGACAGTCAAACTTTTCATAAGGAATGTAAATAACAAAGTTTTTCAAAACGAAAACATTTTCATGATTCACATTTTCTCAAAATTTTCGAGTGGAAAATATCTTGGGAATACTACTTCCTAATATGCTCTGGAAAACATCCATGTTGTGAGGTGTGGATGAAATACCTCCATGGTTACTTTCTAATCCAGGCTTTCACGTGAGGAGAATCTGAGCCTGAATTCTAGATTTTAAATTCTAAGTTCAATTAGAAATCAAATCAAGTTAAGATAGCGTGGAAAAGAGCAACGCAGAACGAGATGACCTGCTAGTTTTGCATTGCATATTCAGGACGGAAATCGAATATTTTGAAAACAGAATTTCCCCATTTCTATCCATGAGTGTCTTTTGAACACCAGCCGGAAGGGATTGAATTTGTGGGAGCAGCCATTGAAGGGTAAATACGAGGTTTTTGACTGCAAATTTACGGGCAGGAAGACCAACGTCCTGTTGTTAAATTATGAGCTTCTGATTATACATGCAGTAAATCCCGCATTGCATTCTACAGTGTACATATTGAAAATTTTCTCTCTCCTCATAATTCCTTGACAGCCTTCATTTGTGATGGACATTG
Organism: Brevipalpus yothersi; assembly: GCA_003956705.1. NCBI lineage: Eukaryota > Metazoa > Arthropoda > Arachnida > Trombidiformes > Tenuipalpidae > Brevipalpus > Brevipalpus yothersi. The sequence goes on along the minus strand of QZCP01000208.1, from coordinate 35,080 downwards.
AAAACAAATTCTCCATGTTTCTTACACTATTCAACAATCGAGCCATTCAATGGGACTCGAAAAGAATGCCATTACGGAAGAAACCTGCCATGTATTAAAATTTTGTCATGAATCAATCAAGGTTAATCACTTTGAAAAGTTCGAGAAGATCAATTCAGCCAACGATGCCAAGGAAAGTTGGACAAATTCTGGCTAGAAAAGGGCCTACACTTCAAAGAAGATAGTTAGGTATCGCAGAACAATCTAGATAACTCATGAGACAGAGATGCTCGGACATGATCTGACATAAATCAATCTATAATTAGCGAGAAATCAAGCTAGTTTTTCTGATGACCGCAATGAATCTCCCATCCTTAGCACGCCACATTCCTATGGTAGAATCGTATCCCGAAGAAAGATGGAAACAATCTTCAGAGCCTGAACTTTGATAATTGATAGACGAAATGTACAATCAAGCCACCACAATGAATACAAATAGCTCAAGGGAATTTTTTGTTTGATATTGTAAATGTTTCCTCATCCAACGGGGTTGATTATGCTTGACGATGTTTTCTGCCCTTCATCCTCCCGCCAGGAATAATGTTAGATATTCATATGATGCTAATCATCAGATAAATTTTTTGACTCACCCATGTGACCAGGATAAATCTCTAAAAAATTACTACCAATATAAGAGAAAGACTGATAATTATCCAAACATATATCAATATTTGATTTTTCGTGATCTGAAAAGATACAAATCGAACAGCTTGAGCAGCTTGAAGCCTTATTTTGATTTTAATGCTATTTGAACACTACGAAAATGGAACATTATTATTATTGAAAAACACCATCATTCGTAGAAAAAAATATTCTTTTTTGAGGTTTTGAGGTTTTGCCTCTTCTTTTTCTCTAATTTTTAATCTAACCACAAAACCTTATTTCAAAATTTATACTGTAAAAAATGCTCCTCTAATACATGTGCATGTATATACATCCTTCACTGGCTCGAAAGGGTTTGAGAAAGAAAATGGAGCAAGTTAAACTATTCTAATAGATATCGAGCCTTGAAAGTATATCAGGACTCGCATTTTCTCTCTCTCTCTCACACACACACATACATTCCCTCAATGATAGTATCAAAATCAATGAATTCTATCATTGAGGCGAAAGGAGAGAGATGAGCGATGAGCGATGACCATGACGATTATATTCGAAGTGTGTGTATGTATAGTTACCCTAAAGGCAACAGGTAAGCTGAGCATAGTTAGCATCAGATAACCTCCACCGCATTTTTTATGATTATCATCAGAATCGATTGAGTCAAGCGATCTGAGTTAAAGTCTTGAGTGTCTGATATACATGCACACGCACAAGACAAATATACATCATCGTCGATCAAGAATGGCGGAAAAAATTGATCATCAAAATTGTTCTTAAATACGTTTGATCAGTTCATTTGGGCTAAAGTCGGTACAAATAAATAGTAAATACAGTGGGATCAAGAGAATAACCAAGTGAACAAAATAAGATAGACAAATTGAAAAATTACTAAGGATTTTAGGAATCAATAAGAAGCAAGGGAGAGAGAGGGAGAGAGAGAGAAAGGAAAAAAGAGCTTTTCAGTCAATAAATACGTTAAGATTACGGAGATACCAGAATAGAACGATGGTTGTCAATTCGATGATGGAGAGAGCAGTTAAAGAAAGAGTAAGTAAGAAGAGAGAGAGGAATATAAAAATGGTAGGAAAGTGTTTCAAATCACGCTACAGCCTTGAAGAACTCGTTTGCTAGTCAGCAATCAGCCGGCTCGATTGGCGAGATGCTGCATGATCATGATTCTTCTTTAGTACTGACTTTCCATCCCTCGAACAACTGGCCATCCGATGTTATATCATCGTTCCTTGTCCATATAATCGCTGCATCACGTTCCAACCACATGTCGTTGAACGACTTCACGAGATGGAGAGAGAGAACGAAAGATCGGAATCCTTCTAGGAGGAAGAGATTTACAGTGCATAGTTACACTGGACAATCATTGCTTAGTCCAAATATGATGTTAATTGGTAACGAATAAGAGAGAGAGAGAGAAAGAAAGATGGATTAGAGTGAATCTCGATTAATTTTGAATACACTTGAGACAGGATTGCTAGCGGATATAGATGGCCATGGACTCTCATTCCCTCTCTTTGGGTGCCTCATTTGGATTCATTTGCATCGCTTTCATGATCAGGACATAGATTAAGCATGATACGGATGGTGATGATGATGTAATGAGGATGATTGAGCTGATGATCATCGTCACCGCTACACACAGTGACTCACTTGTGGCAAAGTGATGAGTGTGTGTGTAAGTGTACGAATTGCTTTATCAGGAGTATGTTTAGTAACAGGATGATCAGCAAATGATACCAGGTTGAATGGCAATTGAAGCGGCTTCCTTATCTCTGGATCCAAAAATCACTTGAGACTTTGGTCCCAAGGCACAAACGGATACACCTCGAGGCCATAGATCCGGTGATAATAGTCGTGTCAAATCAAAAGAACGAACTTCAATACGAAAATCTCTAGATCTTTGCCAGTGGCAACACTCAGTTTCACAACTGAGAACATATATATCGTTCTGACGAAGATACTCAATTAGAATACTGGTGGTAATGAATTCGTTCATATTTCTTATTGATACACTTTCGATTCTATGTTCGTCTTCTTCGTTCACATGATTATTGTTAATCCTATTACTATTGGTGTCTGTATCAGGAGCTTTCTTGGAGCACTCTTCATTCTCCTCGGTTGGCTCATTGCTGAGTAATAATTCACATAATGGATTGGTTGTGTCGTGAAGATGTCTATTGAGATCTCGATAGTATTTGGAAAAATTATCCACCATTTCCTGTGTCTCAATTGATCGTTGCTGTTCTTCTTCGTAAAATCGTTTCAGCTCCTCAATGGTATCACGTATAGATTGTAGCTCTTTAGATTGATCGGCAATCAATCTGATCTGCTTGATAGGATTCAATTTACCTGGTGAATTAGGTAATAGATTATGCTTAGGATTGGTAGAATTGAATAAACACCAAGTGAGATGATCGTCTAAATCTTTTAGCTGCATAACCCAGCAACAGCCTTCCGCATGATTTGAGCATCTCAGCTCTAGACGTGCTAATAGATTTTGTATGATTTTGGGTGCCGGTTGAAGATCACATACGATTAGCGGAGTTCGATCCATAGGACATTCGGGTGTACACTTAATCCATGTGGATATACACTCATAGCAAAATAGGTGGTCACAATTACGACCAGTCATTGGATTAATGAGAACACGATAACATATGGGACATTTGAGTTCATCTTCAACGGTGTCGACGAACAAATCCAAATCGAGACCCATGCTGAGAGGCTGGAAGTGTATATAGCACAATACTCGGAATGGAAGATTGAATATTGTCGAAATGAAACACACACACACACAAACAGACTCTAATCACATACACACCAAGTGAACACTGAACACAAATGCTCTTTTTAAAATCGCGAATAAGTAATCAACGACAACGAAGAGTGGCGATTAAGAGAGTGGTAAGAACGAAAAAAAAAGTGATCTTGGTCCCGATTGTCAAGGCGATTTGAGCGTAGATCGAGTGTGGAGAAGCGAGTTACGTTGATGGAGAGAGTAAAAAAAGAAAGAGAAAAAGAGAGAGGATCAAAAGTGCGAATAGTAACTGGAATAAGGTCCAACACACAAAATCGATTCAATAAGTGAGAAGACAAAACAAACGGAATAGCGATGAAAATTGGCTGCCAAACCCTTCTCGTGGATGATGAAAGTGGAGGAGAGAGAACGATTGAACAAAACGAACGGATTAGGTAAACAAAAACACAATCATATACACACACACATGTGTGTGTGTGAAACAAATTCTCCCAAAAAGAATGTCAAAAATTCTGGATTTCAGATCCTGAAACAATAAAGTTTCTGTGGGGCAACTTTTTTTTGCCCACAAGAAGGAGGAGAGATAAGATGAGGTGAGAAGAGGGAGAGAGAGAGAACTTGATTCTTCGACTAGTAAGTAAGGAATAATTATTACATAATAAGAGAAGTGAGAGAGGGAGATAGTATTCTCCCGGAGAGAGAGAGGGAGAGAGAGAGCATGAGGTGATGATTTGACGTATATCGCGTGAGAATTAAAGGGCACGGAGAAAGAGAGAGAGAGAGAGAAGATAGGCTTCCTCTTCATCCCCCTGGAATACATCAACCTTACGTTAGTTCGTTGAAATGGTTAGAAAATAGTTGGACATGAGAAAATTTTCTTCCTCTTTGATCGAATATGACGATTTGGATATTTTTGAGGAACGATTTCATTATGATGCACAATTGATAGTGCTACATGATCGGCAATGATAATATTTGATTTGGAATGAGAGTGTTGATTGGATTGAGTGGTTGAATTTGTTGGAAGATCGGATGAATAGTTGATTGTGAAGGAAAGGATAATGTTCTGACGATTAATGAGGTTGTTTTTTACCTTCGATCTCATATTAGTAAATAGTAGTCGTGGAAGTTGACAAAAATTAATCAAGAAAAGTGTGTATGTGTAAGTGAATGAGAGAAAGAAAGTAAGGATGAAAAACGGGAAAACGATTGTTTTACTTCATTTTTTGGTTACCGATGCCAGTCTGAGAAAATTTTTCTGCAACTTTTTTCGACAGAAAAGTGTCCTTTAATCATGGATCGTTTTAAGTTCACTAGCAGCAAGCACATTCAGCAAAGTACTCGTGCTTGACTGAATGATTCTGATTTTTATTCACTACTGGCTTAATGATAGGAAATTCAGTCTGTTAAATTGAGAGAAACGAAATTCTTCTTATTCTTCTTCTCTTCACCGATTATTATTAATTTTTTATCGTGCATTACATGAATCATAATTTTGTATGATTAATATTCAATTGAATAGTTATTGATATTCATTGACCAATGATACAAAGAAAATATTCTTCAAGACAAGGGAAGGATATAAAAAATGGAAAGATTTGATTGGAATAAAATTTTGCTTTATTGATTTTACCGAGTGAAAAATGAGATGGAAAATGGGATAATCACTTCGACTCAATTGGTGTGATAATTTGTTTGAATACTACTTTATTCACTTTAGTCTGCACGATATTGAGGATTTTTGAGAATTTCCTGGTCAAACATAGCTGAATAAACTGAAATAAGTAAGAGAACTTCCTTACAAACCTTTCATAGAAACCTTTCCTAACGCTTAAGCTTTGAAGATATGGACAACTTTGGAATAACAATTCAGAATATTTTTCAAACTGTCTAGTTTCGAGAGGAATTTTTATTTAGAGAGAGAGAACTGCTATTTCAAATGAATTTTTGAATCATTTATTCAGTGTTCTTATCATCATTTGAACTGATCCTCATTAACACGGGAAATTTATTCCAGAGACAAACAGTTGAAGTTGTTATTGTTGAATCTACACTGGATCTGTTCTCCAACTGATCCTCTCAAATTAAGGAGGGTAAACTCGTGAACAATTCCAAAATTCTCATTGTTGAGCTCATTGATTTGTTTTCGAAGTCCGTCAAATGATTCAGTCTGGGTTGAAGAACAATATTTTTAGCATAACTTTGAGTACAGTCGTTTGAAATGTTCTTACATTTGGATCTTGTTCTTTGAGCTTTTTCTCAAGCTCATCTGCCAACTTGGTCAATCGCTCTCGCCATGCAGGAAAATCCTTAATTTGCACTATCTTATCTTTACCCCATGATTCAGCTGAATTTGAATTAATTTGAATATTGAAATATCATTGCAAAAATAACTGTCCTCATACAATGAGAACACTTACCTGTAGTCACAAAGACTATAAAGATCAGAAGAATGCAAGTAAATTTCATTTTTCGTAATGATAATTAAACCTACACTTATAAAACAAACTATTCAACTGACTGATGAGCTGTAATTACATGTATCATCATAAAATTCCTGAGGAAAAATCCACCTGTTTACTAGCCATCAATCAAGAAAGCTCACTAATCCAATGATTCAATATCGATAATTGATGGAGAGTACTTCATCAATAATTTCTAGTTTTAGAATGTTCAATCATTAAATAATACCATTTCGTTAGCTTGAAGGTGTATTAACCTTCTTGTTTTTTCTATACTCATCACTAAAATATTTCGCTTGTCAATTGTTTTTCAGTGTTTTTTCCATCTACCTGTAACACTCAAGTTTACTCAGAGTGGAAAGATCATTGTACTTGATCAGTATTAGTTTGACAGAAATTCTGACAATTTTCCTGATTCTTATAGTAGTTCATTGAACAAACTCACTGGTCAACAATGTTGCAACTCAAAAAATAGATGTAGCCAAATTGTATAGGAATTAACTTAGAAGCTTGATTTATTGAAACAAATTCTAATTCAACTGGAAAAAAATTTCGCCTCCCTATCGAAGCTTGAGCATCAAGAATAGCAGGAGGGGAGAGGATAAAATTCTAGCTGAATATCTATCTTGAAAAAAATCACTCTCTTTTCTCATGCTCTTCGATCACCATACAGAACATTTTTTTACTGGATTCATTGGGGATCCTTTTGGACACTTAAAACTCTTTGCAAACTCTTTCATATTCGAAAGTGGCCCATTAACCCTGAAAAAAAAAGACAAGTTGGTAAGATAAATTGAAGATCTTGGAATACAATTGTGCAATAAGAAAAATTACCTAAATTTCGCTGGACTGTGGGCTCCAGACAAGACCCTCAATCTCAATGTTTCAGGACGCAATTTAGAGCACCAAATCTGAAATTGAAAGCGTCAGGGTAAGATCTCAAGATTGATCTAAATTCCTATCCTCGGATCCTTATTGATGACTTACATTTGCAGCGCTCACCCAAAAAAGTTGCTCCTGGTTGAGAGTAAGTCCAGGTAAGAGTGGCTCGGGTTTGGTGTCCAATACAAATTTCTGATATGCCTGTGGGTGTGAAAAAATTTGGGTTTAATTTTCTTAAGATGAAATTCATATTATTTGAATTTCCTTTCGTTCCTGAAAATAATTCTCACCAGATAAGCTTGTTTAAGACCTCCATTGTCGGCGATATTTTCTCCTTGAGTGTTGAGTCCGTTCAATTTTTCTCCAATTTCATCAACTGAATAGTTTCCATATTGCTCGATTATACATTGCACTTTGTCTCTGAATCTAGTTTCTGTTTCAGGTAGCCACCATTTCACATTGTTTCCTTCTTTATCGAATTGTCGGCCTATTAAAAATTGCATAATATGGTTAATAACCTGATGGAAATTTTCCCAATTCATCAGGAAATATCATTTACCCTTATCATCAAAACCATGAGTTATCTCGTGGCCTATAATGTATCCAATTCCACCAAAGTTAAGGTAATCAGGTCTATCTTTGTCGAAGAATACTCCTTGAAGTATACCGGCCGGGAATTTGATCATATTTTGGACAAAATTATTGAATGCATTGACCGTTGCACTTTCGATAAACTTTCTCCAGCTAAAAATAGGAGAGAGAGAAGAATCGAAATTATCAATTCATTTGTGACTAATTAGATGCAAGCTGTACATACTCATTACGGACTATTGGTTTTCTGAGTTCTCTCAATGAGTAATCGGTCTGATGTTTTCGGATAGCCAATGAATTCCGATAATATTTGACATCATCACGTACTTCGAGCTGAAAAATGTCCGAAAAAAATTGGTCAAATCGGTGAAAAAATTGATATTGAACGCTCTACACACTATGAATAATTGAGCATGATTTTTTACAGGCTAAATCAAACTTACTCCCTCAAACATTTCCATAATCTTGTCCTCTTGGAGAAGTTCTGGTGGATAACCGATTAGAACTTGCATTTCTTTCGCTTTTTCAATTGCTCGATTTTTGGTTTCATGATCCATCCAATCGACTTTTTTCAGTGATGTAATGAATTGATCTCGAATATATTTAACCATTTTCCGTGCACTTGATCGACTCTCTTCATCGAAAGAACTTCTCACATAAAGTGCTGATAGTGGAGCTTTAAATGTTGCATAAACATGATTAATACATGTGTCCCATCTTGGACTTTCACCCTTCTTGCCAAAAAGTGCTCGCTCATATTCTTCCGATATTCGACGGAGTTTCTCTTCCGAAATTGGTAGAGCCGAGAAGACCATTCTCCAGACCAGATAGTTGGCGATTGTTCTAGATTTAGAATCAAATCAAGGAGCAAAATCAATTAGAGCGGACATTCCAGGACATCCTGAATTGCTCCACTAACTTTGAATTAGCAGTAGCCATGATTTCATCCAATTGAGTCAGATAGCGTGGAACTTTTACATTAATTTCCTCATCATCTGTTAAGTTCTGATTTATAACCATGCGAACAATATCTGCCCATGGAACCTATCAGAAAAAATAACCCATTCATTAATGAAATAGTATCAAATTTCAATATGAATCACTTACTTTAGGAGCAAATTTAACTATATCACCTAATTTCATCTTATGATAGAGTTCGGTGAAATTTCTTCGCTTCTCGAATGGAAGTGCAATCTAGTATAAAACAATACAACAGCGAATGAGCGCATAAAATTCACTATCAATCCGATTTAAAGTTTTATGTTTCTAATCAGTATAACTGCTAATCACCTTGGCAAGTTCTATTTCAAAATCAAGAATTTCTTTTGCTCCTTCTTCAATGGCTTCTTTGGAATTTTTGCCAATATAAGATGCTGAATCAATCATTGCTTGATAGTAGGCTTTGACTACAGTGTCATTGAGTCCTTTCATCAGATATTTTCGATTGGGACCAGCGAAGATCACTTGATCCAACTTGATGGCAAAAATAAGATGTACACAAATCAATTAGAACAATCATTGATTCAAATTCAAATTCTATTGCTTACATCGATAATGTTGCGACTATTGTTTCGAATGTCAGCGGTTACCGAAATGGTTAGAAAAATGTTGTGACTATAGCCAAGTTCCTTCATTCGTTTCAATGATTCAATCCAATCGAATTCATTTTGTTTCCATGTTGGACCCTCAATCAGTGGCCAGCCACCCAGATGAACAATGTCTTTGACTATTTCTCCTTTTGATTGTTCATTAACTTGAGCTGTTCACATTGAAATGGAGAAGAAAAAATGTTGAAAGAATTTACAATTCAAGATCATCTATCAGGCCATAGCCAAGTTTCATGGTTGAAACAGTATTGCTTCAATCAAAAAGTCGATCTTCCCAGTTGAGCATGGCTGATTGGTTTGTCACCGAAACTTGTTACCACTTCCATTAAAGAGGTGATTGATTAACAAGTGAATTAAGATGAGAGGCTCTTTCTCTCTATTATACAATCGACTACCAAGTGTAAGTATTCATTTTCAATGAAATAATTTGAATCAGAAGCCTCATGTGTCTACTGGAAGGCTCCTGATTCTCAAGGCAAGAATACTCTCTTAAGAGACACTTTGAAGAGTAAATTCAATGAGCTGAGTGTTTTTAACTCATCTTTTAGATGGGAAGCTGTTCAATCCTATTCTTTAGGTCAAGATCAAGCTCTGAAAGCTTCTATCTGAATTAGGAGGACAGTTGCAATCGAATTTTGGCAAACTTCAGCTACGATCATTATGATTCCAGTGGAGAACTTGAGATTTTTTAATTGAAAAAAAAACATGTTGCTAAGCTTGTGTTGGGCAGTAATTTTGATCATTAATGAAAATATGAATAATAGTCAATATGATGCATCAATTCATTTACCTATGTCCATGCATTGCTTGTAGACTGTTCGCATCATTTTGTAGTATACAGCTTCACTTGCATTGCTAGGCGCTTCAACCAAAGCTGTGGGAAAGAGAAATTAATAAGAATTAATATCTTGTGACCTATAACTGGAAAAGAATCACCTGTGTAAGGTGCCGAGGGTTTTTGAAAAATCAGTTATTCATGAGGAACAATATTTAAAACTGATTGTGAATACGAAGTAAATTAGACTAGGATCTATTGCAATGGCTTATCTTGGCTTGATCCAAATATTCTGAAAAGTATTCGTTCAATTTGTTTCAGACTAATAGTTTTAGGGATGATTAGATATAGTGCGTAAAGCTGGGTGAATCATCACATTTTTGCAATTAACGAGAATTTCTTGGTTAAGTTGACGGATACAAGTAGCTACGTTACATTGTATTCGTGGCTTATGTTAACAGGATGATGATTCTGGCTGAATGGCAAGATTGTTTCTCAAAAAAGGAAAGAAATCGATTCAAGTTGGTTGGATGAAGATTCACAATCCAGCCAAATCTGATTCATTTTTATTTCAATTCTGATTCTAATTCTGATGGCAAAACAGCAATCCGAACTCTTATTGGTGCATATGCATTGATGAGTTCAGCAAACAATTTATCTATTTTAACCTGGATTTTGGACTTTCGTGATCATGAACATAGAAACTGTTCAAGAAACTTTTGCTTCGAAGTATTAAATCAATTCTAATGATGGAATGATAATCAATACTGAACTATTGTCTAGCCAAATACATGTACATTTCTGAAAACACTCAAGTGAGCTATTATTCTCGGAACAAGAGCGAATCGTAATCGATAATAGAATTGAATACCCAAGAATAGACTAGCATCATAGATTATAAAGTATTTCTTCCTCTGGAAATTTACAATCTTTGTTTAATACAAGGTAAATCACTATAATTTCCTGTATATTCTTGTGAACAAATATCACTTGTTCATAAGAGTAATCGAGAGGATGATGAAAGAAATCTTTCAATTAACTTTTGCCGATTACATAGGTAAGCTAATAATAATGATAATAGCACAACGTGAGAAAGAGAAAGACAAAATGTTTCTTCGAATAGTATTTCATCATGGATGTAATGTATTCTAGTCACGCAATCAATCTCAGCCGTCAAATGAGGCATGTAAAAGTGTTTCCATCATAAGCTATTATAGTAGCTTAATTGTAATTTGAATGCAAAAATTACGAAAACTTTCAACGAAAAATCAAACACATTGCTAACCAGCTTCAGTTCTTCAAACATTGAAACATGTCTAAACGAAGTTGAATGTTTGAGTTGATTGAATACTTAATTAATCAATGTTACTGACACCGACTTAGATGCTGTCTTCCAGCCTGTAAGAAGTCTGGACAACCTTGAAAGATCGAAAGTCGATGAGGAAAGAGGAAGAAAGTGAACCTGAACGAAATGTTGATCTTGAACTTATTTTAATGGGTCAAATTAACTGTATAGATGGTAATATGAGAGTGAAATAATTCAGATGATTATGGAATAGATTATTTGTGGCACCAAAACACTTAAACTGATCCGAGATGGTGTGGAAAGAGTGAGTTAATAAGAAAGTTATGGAAAGTCGATCTAATAATAATGATTGTGAATTTTGATTGTTCCTTTGGATGGGTCAAGGTGAGATTTAATCTCTCCAAAGATTGTCAAAGAGCTTAAGTGTTCAAATGAGAAAAGGAATAACAAAACTGATTTTTTTTCTATATTTGAAGAAAAATTTTCGAGAAGAATATCCTCAATCGGTGGAGAGATAAGTTTTCGTGGATTAAATTAGTGTGAGTTTTCTCTTGAAACTCTGATTGTTGATTGAATTTAAATCACTCACCTCGAAGTTTACGATTAAGCTCATCTCGAAGAGAGCCAAACTGAGTTATACCGCTTTGATCTTCGTTAATATGCTTCTTCTTGATCCAATTTCCGCATGCAAATTGATAAAAATCTTGACATGGTGAAGTTTTTTGATCCACAATTTCCAAGATTCGAGCCGCTTTAAATGAGATGTTTAGAGAAAGAGTTATCATTATTAGCATTTACACCAAATAATGAGGTCATCAAGTTAGGAGCAGAACGAGATTGATAAGTTTGTATAAGTTTCAAAGGTTTGTCCAATCATCAATAAAATGTTAATGAGAAAAATTTTTTTTGAATTAGTAATATTAATTTTTGAAAGGGAAAGTCAATTGAATGTGATGGTGATGAAGGTGTTGTTTGGCTCTAATCTAGATGGACGATGATATTCATGATATGAATGACCAGTATCAATGGTCAAGCAGACAGTCGAACTTACCAGCTTTCACACAGCCTGGTGTTGTACAGATAGACTTTTGACTAGATTTGTTATGCAATAAATTATCAAATGTCGCTCCTTCAAAATAAACCAATATTGCGATGGTCATGATTGTGGAAAGAATGAAAAGTATCAACAAAAATAGTAGCCATCGTTCCAATCTGGTTCTAGATGACCACCAATTTTGGGGTCTTTTGAGATCGCAAAAAAGAGAAAGAAAAATAGTGAAAAGGTGAAAGAAAGAAGAAAAAGTTTCAATCATATGAGGTGTTGATCTTTTTGCGGTTTATCTGGCAAATTTGAACTCAATTATTATTAGCTTTTTGGCAACTTGTGTGATTCTTATGATTTCAAGACAAAAAAGTAGGCCTGTTTTAGTAGTTGGAAAGAAAAAGCACTTTTCCTCGTTTCAATACATGCAATAAAATGACAAACACATCATGCTACATATAATTTATATATATAAATAAATATATATATCATCATTAGTTGCATCCATTTTTGAAGCCTTGCTCAATGAAGCAAGAATTAAACTGGGAAAAAATACATCATGCAATCGTTTAGTTGGTAATATGATATGTACTCATGATCAACGTCAATATGATCAATGGAAAGAGTGAAAGAGAGGGATAAAATGATACAAATCGAAAGTGAACATCTCGAAAATCGAGAAACTTGTTCCTCCTCGAAAAAAAGTGCCAGCATCCGATTGCTACAATCATCATTATAATGGAAATGTTGATAAATCATATTTGCCAACAATAATCTTTATCTGGATACTTTTGTTCTTTTTTTCCTCATCGTTTTGCTACTATCACTACAACTACTATAACTGAATTTTCGTTAAAAAAGATCAAAAAAGCTGCAAAACATTGGAATTCGAATTTAAAGTCAATTTGAAAATGAACTTAACTACATCAAATCTTAGCCCTCACACTAACGTTATCGACCATACGTTCAATGGCCAAGTTTTCAATGAGAAATCGATTTAAAACGGAATCAAGCTTCGGGAAAAGCCGGAAACAGTAAACCACTGAACAGTCTGAACGGCAGCAAAAAAAGAGAGAGAATTGAATAAGCCTACAATTTAGCAAACAATCGAGATTAGCTTCTGGTGTTGGTGGAAAGCAGTCTATCTTGAGAGTAGATGACTTTGAGAGTTGCTAATTTGATAAAATACTTAATTAGATATGTATGTATACTCACTTGACTATTTCACTGGGACCGACATTATCAATTTTGTAAAGTTGCCGAAAATTATTAGGTCCTTGTTCACTTTTTTCGATCATTTTTTTTTATTTATGGACTATTGTTTTCCTCTCTTTGTACACCGACCATAGACACAAACTCAGGGAAAGGGAAAGAGAGAGAGAGAGAAAGATAATAGACACTCAAACAAGGGAACAGGGAGAAAGAGAATCGAATGTATTCTATTTCTTTTAAGAACATTCAATTCCTTAGCGGAAACAAATTCAAGCGCAAGTGAATTCGAGTCACAATGGTTCGGCTGATCTTTCGTTGTGGTTGCAATTCGTCACGAAAAAAATATCATATTCAGATGATGGTAACATTCACGGAGATGTGATCACCACATCACACCATTCAAAGTCAAGTTACTGATGATCAATGATAATTATATATGTATTCACATATACACACATTAAAAAGTCAGTGTACATTCATAATATGAGAACACTGATTGATGGATATATATATGTGTTCATATGAACGACCGCCTCCAAATGATTATCATTGAAAGTGAGCGGTTTCAGTGATTGGCTTTCGAAAAAAAATATCCACACATGAAACCACTGGCCAGTCTATGTAATTTTCACTCGATCAGCTCTGGATCCAGAGGTTTTCAAAAAAATGAATCAAATGAGCTGGGCGCCGATGTTGATCAACGGAGAGAGAAAGCGAGAAAGAGAAGATGAAAAATAATTTGCCACAAAATTTGAGGTGATTGGATTCTCTTATCTGATTGTGAATCGATTCATTTCACTTTTAAACCGGCATTCAAATGGAAAAATATTAACATTTCTAATGTTCAATCAGGTTCAGAAAGTCGAAAAGGTATGATCAGGGAGAGAGTGAAAGAAAAGAGTTAAGAAATGATGAAAAGGGCGGGAGAAAGATTTTTAGAGAGAGAGAGAGCAGGTGAGAGCGATAGATGAGGAATGATTTATTAACATTTTTGGATGAGGAAAACCACATATCAATAGAGATGGACAGATTGTTCAGTATGACTAGATGATTATGGCCAACATTGATTGTCATGAAAAGAGAGCGATTTGAAGAAAAAAATGTTAGAATGCCCGCGAAACAAACTGGGATCAAGAGTATCAAGGTTGAGCAAACTTTTTGAAGCACTCTCTCTATGATGTCCACTATGATGTTCAAACACTAGAGCACGATAACATTCTGATCTTCACTTGATCATCATTTTTGATTCAATAAATCGGTTTAGGCTATGGTGGAGGTGAGAAACGAATGATCACAACTACTGATCAATTGTAGACCGTTATTTTTGTGTGTGTGAATGTGACTGTGACAACTATTTTGCAGCAAGTTTCGAGCTGTCTCTCGCTTGCTCACTCTATCTGATCATTCGGCTGAATAAAGGTTTAGTAAATTGTTCATCATTAATTGAAAAAAAACTGGTCTTATTTGGAGGAAAAAAATTCGAATGACCATGAAACTCATCGAGAGAAGAAGAAAAAAGATTGATAGTAAACCCTAACTCAGTTAGACCCAATTGGATGATAGAAAATCAAGATTAGAGGCATGAAAATTTCTCATTTTCCGGTGCTGAGATAAAAATCATGTGATTCAGAGAAGATATATTTACGAGAGCGATCAGCATTCAATCAGAAAAACATAAATGTTTACAAGGTAACTTGAAGACTCCAAAAATTCTTGAGTTTCAGGTGCTATTGACTATAAAAACTTGTCCTCCAGAGGTATTTATTCAAGTTTTGTCAAAGAGAACTCGAATCTATGCCCCAGTAGAGAAATTGAAAATTTGCATTCAACTGGTACGATTTGTGATCAAATTTCTCTATCAACTTCCTGTTAAGACCATTGGATTGCTTGAGATAGGCAGGAAAGGATCGTTTTCAAATAAGCTATGAGGTGCTCGAATTGCGATCAAGTGAACGATAAATGAAAAAACATCATCTGAATCGGAAATTTGTCATCATGAGAAGTCTTCGAGTCATGTATGTAGCTTTATTACTAACCGCTACAGCTTTTTACAAAATCTCCCTCAAACTCCACCAAATATTATGGCTGATAGTGTTAATGGAGTCTGTATTGGTTCTGAGTATTTAAGAATTTACTAAATTAAAGATAAATATGAAAACATAAATACTTTTAATCGTAGTCAGGCTCATGGTCGTGATCGTCTTCGTTAGAATGATGCTGATGGTCATTAGAACTGGTGCATTTGACTGGTTTAAATAATTTAGCTGGCTTGAATATACCTCCTGTGGGCATTTTACAAACATAACACTTTTTGTCCGTTTTATAGTGATCTAGGAAACATTTTTCACAAAAATAGTGCTTACAATTGGTGACTACTGGACTCTTGAAACTATCCATACAAATTAAACACTTGAATGGGGCATCTTCTTCCTCAGATATTTCATATTGGGTATCGTCTTGCTGGCCATAGGTGCCTTTTTGTGCTTCAATTTCCAACTGCCAGCCAGCTTTGTAATCAGATCGATCATGCAAATATATACACGAATCACCGAAACCACAAAAGCCAGTCTCTTTATAATCTTTACAAATATTAGGCTGATAATCCCATCGAACAGTTGATCGAATATTTCCAGCAGCTTTCATTGGTCCAATACCACGATAGGTTGCTGGCGTTTTCTTGAAACCTTTCATCTCAGCATCAATTTCACGTGAAGATGTGGCACCCATATCAGGTGCACCCGATCTAACCGCTTCCTTGTTGGCCTCATAGGCAACAGCAACTTTGGTAACTTGTGGTTCAAAATCTTTTTCCTCCTCATCTTTAATGTCCAATTTTTTGCGCACTATTGCCGGCTTCTTTTTCAATCTTTGAATCACTTCATCTTCATCACCAGAATCACTCTCATGACTAGTAGTCTCTCGTTCTCGGAAACTTCTTTTATTCACCTTTTTGAACATACTGATGAATGAATCTAATCACTTCAGAAAAAAGAACATTAATTCATAAGAACATGGATGAACATCACACCAGATACAATACCAAAACAATGCTGCAATACTTACGAGGCGGAGTTTGTTTGTACAATCAAAACAATTGAGGTAAGCATGATGGAAGCGCGAATTTCGATCATTTCATCATGATTTGGGAAGGAATATTTTGGTGGCAAATTGTCATTAAAACGATCTATTATAATTAACCAGAGAAAGTTGTTATTGGAAGGGTCAAGTTTTAATATGTAGTGAAAGAAAGATTGAAAAAAATCAACTTACTGATTCTCAAGGATCGTTTTGTTTGAAAAGATCCTCTCGTTTGGATATCATATATTGAACAGCTTCCCGATGACTAGAATGATTTGTCTCCCAGAAAGGAATTGAGATTATTTGTAAGCCTAACTTTCTGAATAGCCTATGTCTAAGTCTTGTTGATCCTGAGAACAATTTACAATCTCGAGTAGAAAACTGAGCCAGTGCATTGACTTCAACAACAATTGAGCCTTCTAGAGAGCCTGGTTTGCGTTCACCACTGTTCAATAAGTTTTTGTGATGACTATTTTTACACATGACTACTTCAATTTTCTGAGAAAAAGAAACAACATGGCCAAACCATATTTCATACTCTTTAAAGCATTCTCTTGCGGCCTCACTGATAGAAGCGATTGTTGCTACATGTCTGTCCTCCTCAACACTCGTTGCCCATTGACCTCTGAAAAATTCAACTGGTTTCGGATGTAATCTAGAATGCCTCTGCATACCATGGAAAACAGAATCTAAATTTTGGAGTCGATTCTCATATAGAGGATATTTATCGATCATCAGATAATCTCTTGCCATCATTAAGTTCAAAGCTCCACCATCTAAAGCTGATTCGCTAGATCCTACAAATGTGGAGAGAAAGAAGATTAGAGAAAAAGCAAATTCTCGATCAGTGATAAGGACTCACTCATATCGACAAAGTTGTGCCAGCCCATGTCCAAAAATTTGTTGAAAAGCTTTTCAGAATGTATATCTAACATACTTAGACTACGAATAAAACGACCAAATGTGCGTTCATAGGCAGGAAATTCATCATCATCTTCGATTTTTTTCGTTATTTCACGACACAACTCATAATTTGGGCCTCCATGGTCATACTGAGCGACAGCTTTGAATGTTCTCTCGACATCTTTGCTACGAAAATCTCCATAGTTTTCGTTAATATTTTTAAGATTCCTATCAATTAGAGTGGGTAGATAACACATTTTGTTAACACTGAAATCTTGAAGGTGAAAAAATCCAAAACACGCTTGTGGTCGACTTTCCATGAAGCGAAGTAAGGCAACGAAGAGTGAGAATCGTGGAGTTTGGATACCATGATTGAGTCCCTTTACAAGAGATGATAGAAGAATATGGGATCGAAGTTTGGTAACCCTGTGAATAGTTTGTTGTGTCATTTTTCTATACAGATGGGGATCAATCGTTTCAGTTCGTGTTTTGTGGAATGCAACACACATGAGACAAATTTCTTCGATTGACATGCCATCAAAATTTATAAGACACTGATGATTGAGCCAATTTGCAGTAGATTCAGTCAGTTGTTCACGATTCAAAATCATAGCAAACACTACCAGGGCTAACTGTCGACGACTAATTGTACTACAATTAGCCACAATTCCTTGGATAAGTTTGGTGCGAAAATATTTACAATGAGGAGGTGAAACTTGAAACAAATTACACGAAAGTAATAAAGCTTCATTGAGTCGATTATCTGAAAGGAAGAAATCTTTGGAAAGAAGAACACAACAATTAATGGTATTACAATGAGCTGATGAAATTTTACCTGAATCTTGTTCAAACAATTCCAGAGCCACATTTTCAATTGCAGATAGCAATTCATAATGTTGCTGTCCGACGGAACAAGTTGATAAAATTAAATCATGATATTTTTCCGCAATCATTGCCAATGAAGCCATATCACAAGATTTTTTGAGCACAAAATCGATTGCTTCCGAATAGAAGGATTTCAATTCTTGATTTTCCTTGAATATAAAATCCATATTCGGTGGTATCACCTCGGGAGATTTCAATTTGAATCGTTGATACGAAAGTCGAATAAATTGTTGTTTGTTGACATCTTTAACCACTTCGAGAAGAGCAAGATTCTCTATCGGTGGTATAAAGGGGAAAGTTTTTATTTTTTTCGGCAAATCTACCAAAGTAACTGGCCCTCGTGGACGAAGAGCCCGAACAAAATGACTTTTACTCATGAAAAATTATTTAATATTAATCATTTGATTACTATTCACACCCAAGAAACTGACAGTTTTTGTGAGAGCAAAAACTTTTTCAAAATGTTTTCATTTCGCAATGGCTCAACGTGCTTTGCACGCGGTTTGCCTGTTTGAGTAACTCAAACAATAAGGGCGCTCTTTCTGATTTCACGTCGAATCGAGCTAAGAGGCAAGTTCGATTATACATCGTTCATGAAAAATTCCAAGTCGATACAGCTGAAATTATTGACCCAGCCATTAATGGTGAAGCCCTTCTATCCTTATAACTTGATCCTGAGTATTCCGATGATGCAATGATAAGATGGGCCAAAATTTTTTACCCAAAATTCTGAACAAAATTCCAGAGCCCAAGATGGCGCTAAAAGGTTCAGATAAAGTTCTTTGGCGGTTCTATGCCAGTTAAAAATCATCATCATCATCATTGATGATTATCATCATTCTTAATACAGGTATATAAGTTAGAATTCATGGGAACATGATCTTTTTCCCCTCCTCTTACTGGGACTCAGGTTGAAGGAAGGAAAAAACCAGTATTTGGAACTTTCCGGCCCACTTTCATCTCTCTCTCTCTCTCTCTTTCTTTCTCTCTCTCTTTCATGAGGATTGAGAAGGCTTTTTACCTGTCTTTTCATCTTTTCACATGTAACTCGTTTGATTAACACTGGAGTAGAGAGAAAGAGAGAGAAAAGAGAGAGAGAAAAAGAAGAAAAAGAAAAAGTTAGAATGAAGAGAGAGAGAAGAAAAGGGGAAAAGTAAATATGCTCATCGATATCTATCTCTCCCTTTCGCCGAACTTTTCATGAACAAGGTTCATGAAAAACTATCTTAAAAAGCCTATTCTGATGTTCTCTCTTACTTTTTCGTCATCCGATTGTTTTGATTGTGATTGAACTCCTTTTTCGAACTGTGTCTACATAGTTTTCAACAGCAATCACCCCCCTACATCATCTCATTTCATCCTCATCATTTAATCTAATTTATTATGTAAATTATTTGCATCATCATTCAATCACGTTATAATCGTAATTAATTCCATGTGAAATTGGTGTCCCTCTATCATTATGCTTCCACGTTGTCTACCTATTATTTATTGTGTTTTTCAACCTTTGCCAACGATAATTCATCGGTAAAATTATTTCCACAATATTGTCACCGCTCCATATCGTCTCATCGTCGAAAGTTCTTAGGGACAAAATTTTTCATCAATAAATCATTTTATCTTTGTCAATTTTTATGCGACCAACGTTTCAGTTCCAAAAATTAGTTGAAAGGTAAGTTAGCAAAGTATATACACACACAAATTTTTCGGCTTTTAAAGCCACAACTTTCAATTCATCTCACGTGCTACCATGCTTGTGTATATACACCATCAGTCCTAGAATTCATGACTTAGGAACCATGACGTATCCAGTGAGCATAAAAAGATTCCCTGGAAAACTGGTATGAAGCTAGGCTGAATGTAGATAATGATGATAATGTTCTAGACAGTGATGATTCGTTTCCAAGTGTCAATGGACGATGTTCATGAGTCTTGAGGCATCTCTGGAATGCATTGAATCATATCCGACACATTATGATGCCGAAGGGTTATTATATAACGATTTTCAAGTCAAAAGATTATGCATAATTTAGCATGGGCGTTAGAATTCAGATAATTTTGGCTTCATTTACATTTGTAGATCGTTTTTCTGATCATTTCTTTTCTGGGCAAAATATTCTTCTCCATAGATAACCATGGACCAATGGATGGCATGGTTGATCACCTTGATTATTTATGTATCATCAGTATACAGTGTACAGTTATGTCCTCGTTCATCAACCACATTTGTTCAAATGATCGGCTATAAACCTATTGATAGGTTACTCAGGAGTACAGATGTGTTCAATAATAGGACAATTTCCGAATGTCATGATCTCTGCTTAATCAATGACCAGTGTGTGTCTTTTTTCGCCGATAATGTCCGGAATCAATGTTTTCTGGTCAATACAACTTCAGCCAATTTAATTAGTCAAAGCTTGGAAAAGCATGATGATTGGAGTTTCCATCGAAAAGTTTGCCCTCCAACAGGTAAGTCTTGCAACATCTTCACTTCTCCATCAATTAAGAATCGATCTGCTTGAGATCTGTGAGTGATGCAATAGTTTCATCAATGATCATTTTTTAGTTTGATGAAGCATTCTTTTAACAACTTTTCACCGTAGAATAGGAAGCAGCAAGTTGTTTGCATAGTATAAGGTCAAAATTAGCACGCTTAAACTTTTATGTATCACTGGAAGATACATCGAATTCACGAATCACTGAATTCGTGTTCCCAATCAGAACATGAGTACTCATGAGGCTTCTGTTCTTTTTTTCACAAGGACAGCCAAACTTTACTCTCATGTCCTGGTCACACATGATGAGCAACTCCTTTTTCTTATTGAACCATGAAACTGAGGAGCTTACAGGCCTAATTTTTCACAAGATGTCCTAACTTGTAGAGCAAAAAAATCAAAACAAAAAATCTGATACATTTCATGACTATCATCCCCATACAAGTATCATGGTTTGAATTCTCATCAAAAATCTGATTCTTCCTGACAGGATGTGAAGCTGCCGATGTTCAGTTCGAACTTTTATCTGGTTCCTTGCTGGTCACTAATGCATTCAAAGTTACCCGAGATCTGGATCCTCATCGGTGTCTAGAACTTTGTAAAAATGAGCCATCATGCTTGTCGGTCAATATTGACTACAAGAAAGGAGCTTGTAGCTTCAGTAATCAAAACTTACGAACCTCTGGAGCTGATCAAACACTGGAAGCTAATCCATACTTTAATTATTTCGAAAAGATCTGTCTTCCGGTCACCAATCGATGTACCACAGACTGGGCTTTCGAGCGAGTAAAAGGCAAAGAACTTGTGGGAATGCCTTTCGATAAAGTTCTAGTTGATGCTTCAAGTCGAGAAGAATGTGAAGCTGCTTGCCTAGAATATCAAGCATTCCCATGTAGATCAGCGGAATACAATTATCAGATGAACGAGTGTCGTCTTAGTCCATACAATCGATTCTCATCGGAAGACAAGAGGGTTCGATTGGAATCATCAGCATCTCTTGTAGACTATTTGGAAAACAATTGTGCCAAAGGTCCTCGCGGTTTTTGTAGCTGGAAAATAGCGAAACAAAATCGAATGGTTCAACCAGATCGAATATTTCTGACTGATTCGATAATCAAGTGTCAAGAAGAGTGTCTTCATAATCTAAACTTCACCTGTCGTTCGTTTACCTATGACTCTGGAGATAAAACTTGCTCTCTGAACCATCATACTCGTCACTCGATACTCGACACAATTCTAGTGAAAAGTTCATCAAGTGTTTTGTATGAAGTGTCAGCATGCTTTGATGGTGAGTACATGTGATAACTTTATTTTCGTTAACGATCTCCTAATTGATGCCAGTTTTTATCCTTTCTTGGGCAATAAGAAAGTTTGAATATTTTTTGCATATCATTATCAATGTTGAGTTGAAAGGATGTTTCTCCCACTTGCTAGTTTGAGTTAATCATTCTCTGCATTTCAAAGTCATTATACCTTGTAATAGAATTGATGAGAGCTATCGTGACGACACGTTTTTATATCCTTTTGATAATCAATAACAAATACTTTTCGAACAAGATCTGGATCATCAGGGTAGATTTTTCCCTCCTTTATTTGACCCACTCGAATTTTGATCAAAAACTAATAGTCCCGACCTCAGTCTTTCTCCTGCCAGACCATAGAGAGAAACTCTATCGAGCTTATCTATGATTGGTAGCTTATCAATTCCAAAATTGTACATTCTCAACTAACTCTATTCTCGTTGTTGTAGTTTATTCTCTCATGAATCTTGTAAGATTTCATCAGAATTTCTATTGATTCTTATGAATTCACTAAGAAAAATCAAAAAATAGAAATCTGCTAAAGAATGAGAACCATATGAGGAAACCAGAGCTTCAGAGTTTGAACCAATACCAAGTCAGCTGAAACGGCAGGAAAAGAATCTTTACTAGCTTGGAAAAGATCGATCAGTTAACATTCCCAAATTCCAATAAATTCAATAGGAAACAACATAGCAGTTTTCTTATTGAATTGGGTAGACTATTCCAGTCTCTTCAATTCAAATAATTCATCCTCAAAAAGGAAAGCTTGCAACAAAGGAACCTTTCAACCCTTTCATCACTCTTATTTTCTTTCTTTCTTTCTCTCTCTCTCTCTCTCTCTCTCTCTCTCTCTCTCTCTCTCTCTCTCTTCATCTTCACTAGAAAGTAAAGAGGAAGAGTTTCATTCAGCAGAATAATTTTATTGTGGGTGTGCTTGGTGTATCGATGTGAATTCTATCACTTCCTATCCACCCATTTTTTTAACTTACCTCCCATCTTGGTGTTGCCCATCATTTAGACTTAATCAGTATTTTTATACGCCTTGACTCGGTTATTGGCCTGATGTATCGAATTTTGTAATCAAAATTTACACTTGTACAACTTGCATACTGCAAAGTGTGATGTATCTCTAGAAAGTTCAGTTGAGATATGTGTATGATTTATATTCACACCAAATTTGTGTCCAAGATTGAATTTCAGTGGTAGTAAATAACTGTTAATCAAAAAAGGAGCATGAAAGAAATCGATACATAAATTTGAATTCATTTATTTCGAGCAAATAAGTGCATGTAGATCTTGATCATCAAGTGGAAAGAATTTTCTTTTCATTTTTTTCATCATTCTTGAACATTCTCCAGCGAATGAACATTGTTTCATGTCACGCATCCAATTGATCAGATAGATCATCGATCGCTCAATTCACTCAATCTCAATTTTAACTCTCGAAAAAAAACTGATCTTAACTACAAAGCATTTCAAATCTTGTTCGTTTCCATTTCAAAAAGTGATGTTTTCGATCTTTATCTTCTCAATCTGTTGCCCTGAGCCCTTGAACTTCATCAATTACTTTCACTCCTCTCCACTTTCTTTCCACAAAACTTGAGTCAATCTTTTCGATTCTGATTTCATGATCATCAAAACGTAACCAATAAGCTCTTGTGAGAAGAAAAAATAAGAAAGTCGATCCAGAAAATGTAGAAAAAGAGAATAAAATCATCTTGTATACTTCTCCAATCTTGTTGATTCATTTGCCGATCAAAGAGATCAAAGAGAAAGAGAGAGAGAGAAAAAAAGAGAAAGAGAAAGATTTCAAAAACAGTAAAGAATAAAATAAGAGAAATGCCGTTATCACAATCTATATATTCCAGAATTTCAAGTAACAGTGTACACATGGCCATTGATATTGATGAGAAAAAAAAGGTTTCTTACTTTTCCGCCTCTTCTATTTATTGTTACCCTTCTGTGGTTAACCGTGATCAAGACTAAAGATCCCTCAGGGAAGCCGAGATAATGTGGAACCACTTGAGAAAAGTTCAGATTCACACACACACACTCACATTCACATTGTATCATGATAATTTTGGTGAAACTGCATGATCATGAAAACAGACAAGCCTGAACAAATGAATGGGAAGATGCATGCATATATAACTGTACTTTGCCAGCATAACGAGAAGGCGAGAGAGACAAAAGATTAGACAATGTTAAATTTTGTTGAAGCAAAACAGAAAAAATAAAGTTGAAAGATAAAGAAACTCTTGGAATTAATGATAATTATTCACCATCCATATCATTAATCTAAACGTGTTGATTCCAATTTGTTTCCAAAATTTTATCTTTTTTGAAAACCCCACTGTTTTATCTCTTCATTTTTGTTTCTCTTTCTTACCTTTTTTTCTCCAGTCCAAATCCGATGTGAGGCCGATTCAATGGTTGCACTTGTGAAAACTTCCGGGCCATTTCATGGCCGAATATTTGCTCTTTCTCATCCATATGAATGCTTCAATACTGGCCATCAACATATGGATGAGGTTATTGCGCTGTCCATTCCATTGCACGCTGGTCAGTGCGGAACAATCAGTTTGGTGAGTTTTGCTAATTTTAATTATGGTCACCCATTGCGAAAAACCTTCACCTCATATAAGTATGTGTAACGTTATGTATGTATGTGAGGAAGATCGTGAAATTGTCCGTTTTAATGATGCAATCTTGGGCATTGCAGATCATCATTTACAGGCTCTCTTGTCCTCTAATCATGTGCATATATGATAAATATAAATCATAAATAATCATGAGAGAGTGTATGTGAGTATAGGAGAAATGTTTTACTTCAGGTGTGAAAGTTTTTGAGGTGTAGTAATGAGTAGGGAATCGTGTAGCTGATTGCTAATGATGAGAGGTGTTCCGAGTTTCAAGTTTTTCTCTTTACCAGAGGCATGCAAATTATGGAAATCATTTTGGTGGAAGTATAAAAAAGAGAGAAGAGAAGAGAAAAAAATGATAATCAAATGATGTTATCCCCAATATTAAATCTATCTTTCTAATTTCAATTCAGTTCATATGCTCTTCCTCATCAAACTTGAGAGGCTTATTCAGAAGCTTCTAACAGATTGGTGACCTTGTTGAAGAATTTAATTATTATTATGATAAAAACATGTTGAATTCAGCATGCAGCATGAGTATCAGGTGGAAAAATTGACTCCTTCCAGCTTATGATCAAAATAGTTTTGAAGTTTGATCGATAATTTCAACGAGAATCATATACTTTGAATGATTTTTCACACTTTTCCTCTCTTTTTCTTTTTTCAAACACTCACACACACACAGGGCAATGGAACCTACACCAATAGCTTGGTTATTCAAAAGAATCCATACATTCTAAGAGATTCTGATCGACGTATTGATATTGCCTGTGATTATCATCGAGTAAGGCGCAAACTGCGAGGTGGTAAAAATATTGCTGAAGTGTAAGTAGTGTTGTTATATATTAACAATTCACAACCACACACACACACACACACTTACATATAATTCACTATAGTGTATCCGTATTTCGATTGGTGTGGCTTTTGTGGCCAAAGAGACCACCAAAATCAATAATATACATACACACATACATTGATTCACGAATCTGATAATATCTTGAGAAAAATATACCTCACATAAGTTTGATAAAAAAGTTCTCCCAATACCGCCTATATGTTTGAGATTGAGAAAAAGAGGTCCCCTTGATATATATTGATCAGATAGCGATAAGAAAAGTAGCCTTAACATGCTGTGGCCTCATACTGAAACTATCAGATAGTCAAAAGGATAATCGCCCTGTGAATGATCTCAATGAGAGGCCAGTCAAAATAATTTAAACGATAAAACGGTAGTGAAAGTGTAATTCCTTTTTCAGCATTCACTGAACGTCCCGAATTGGGAATCGAAATTATTTTAGGGTGCCTAGAAGATAGAAGGGAAAGGAGAGAGAGAGAGAGAGAGAGAGAGAGAGAGAGAGAGAGAGAGAGAGAGGAAAGTGATAGATGATTTGATAAGTTGAATTCCAGTGTGAATTATAAACGGTGCCAATTCTTCATGATTATATGGAAAATCTTTGTCAAGAGTGTATTGAACTTGTACTCTCTATCCGATTCAATTGATAAATTAACTGATTCAAGTGAATTGTTGTTCCCATGACATTTCCAATGTTTCAATTGAAATACAACCTTTCTTAAGATGATCCGATGCTTATCTATTATCTCTTGCTGAAGCTTCCGATAATAAATCGATGATTCTAATGCTATACAAGTGTATTATACTCATTAGAGATGGCTGATCAAGAAAGTTACTGTTTTATACTTTTCTTAAGTACACTAGCTTGTTGTACTTTGATCCCCTCTTTTACTATTAGATTGGAAAAAGATATTGAAGCTATGGTGAATCAGACTTTCGATTTGGAATTCGACTTTTGTACATGACTTTTTCAAAGCTTCTAATCCGAATCAAATTAATCTGAGCACGAGATTTTCTCTCAGAAAGTTTGTGTTTCTTGAAATGAATTGGATAGAATCATTGAATTAGTGTCGAAAAACAAACAAATATTTGAAACATCTATAAAAGCCAATATATTTTTTTGCTCACTTGTTGATGATGTGTGAATGCTAGGATCAGTCTAGACTTATCACATCTTGAATCAGTATTCAAGCGTCAGAAATTTTGCCGACAAGATAGATCAAAGAAGGATCTATGATCTGAGAGGAAAAGAAAAAATATTTCACAGATAGTTATATCACATGATTTCATCGGGAATTCTTCTCCTCATCATACTCTTGATTATTCTGAATCGAAAAAAAACTCTTTTGATCCTATCTCAAAATGAAGAGAGTTTCAACTTAAACTCTTTCGCTCCCAAATGATAGTATCATCTTGAAAGGCTCATCAAAAATAAGTGATGATTATTATCAGTGACTATTTCATTCCAATAAACGTTGATAGGGAGAGAGAAAGAGAGAAAAGTAATCGAGCGAAAGTGAAGAAAAATAAGAGCAAAAAAATAGCTACACTCCTAAGCAAAATTAAGAGAAAAATTAAAGAAAATAGCAAGAAAGATATTGAAAGCAATTCATGAGATGTCCGTATTGAGGAGAAACGATTAAAACAACAAGAGAAGCATTTGTGATCCTGTTGATGACTAGTATCGTATTAGACTAAAGATCAAAAGTCGAGACAGAGAGAGGGAATAAATTTGCTGTTGATTATCCAAAGGAAAACAAATGATAAATAAAAAATAATAATCCTGTATAATGAAGCGAGGAGCCATTAATTGAATCTTTTACACTATTTTTCTTATTTATCGTTCAAAAAGCAAGAAAAAAGCTTCTCGCGCGATTATCTCCATCATTTTGTCATTATTACTATTTTTGTTCTCATCTAATCTGTTTTCTCTCTCTTTCTCTCTCTCTCTCTCCCTCCACTCTCATCTCATCTCTCTCTCATCATCTTCATCTCCATCTCCATCTCACAACCCTATTGGCCCCAACCAATGTCCACTGGCAGGCAATCTATTGCAATGACGCGCGTAATTACCGGCCTGGCCCCAGCTCCACCCGTTCACCTGAGGATCATGAATTCGACGTCAGGAAAAGATGTTCGGGCTGTTGAACTTGGAGATAATATTCTGCTCAAGGTTGAGATGACTGACCAAAGTGAGTATCGTCAATTTTTTTTCGCTGGGCAACCCTTTCCTTTCTTCTTTCATTTTCATCCTCACTTTCTCTTTCCATACCTTCTCTCTTAATTATGCCTTAATCCTTTTCTTTGCCCATCATCATTTGCTCTCTCTCTCTCTCTCTCCCTCTTCCTCTTTGTTTTGATTTTTCTTGCTTCTACATGTCTGCTTTTTATTTGTTGATTTGATTGCGAAATTAACTTCCAAACGCTTTCTGATTGAGTCTCAGGGTGATGCAAGTCTACAAGAGAGAAGTGCAATTGTCAATGCTTTTCTCTTCCCTTCCTGAGTGTTCCTCATGATTCCGATCCGATTGATGTTAACATTCCTGCACCAGGATCTTCAAATTGAGCTCATGGGTCCCATCTCAGATGGTTGACTTGATTTTTAATTCAATCGATGAGCATTAGAATTGAACTTCGATTAATTCATTGCCTCAGGTATCGATAATCGCTATTAGAGTGAGAGTGTGTGTGAGAGAGAAAGAAACAATTATGAGTGAATAAAATGATAAAGATGGAAAATATTCAGTTATAGATTGTATAATTTTTCGAGGAGTCAAGAAATTAATCGTCTAGCATGTAATTTCAGAAAATTTTATGTAAAACGAATGTGGAGAGGAATCTATCATTCTGAAGAAAAATGGTTTCGTTTACTTGAAAGAGAGAGAGAGAGAGAGAGAGAGAGAGAGAGAGAGAGAGAGAGAGAGAGAGAGAGAAGATTATTGGAATCAATTAATCAAGTTAGCACTGACAAATACTCTTCCGTCCTCCAAGTTAATGAAAATTTTGGTTTGTTTGCCTCTGATTTTGGTGATGAATTATGATAAATGCTCAAGCTTCCTGAGTAATGATATTGTGTCAAGCAAAGCGTTTCGGTAAGACACGCTTGGCCATCAGTAAGGAAAAGAGTTGACGAAATCGTAACTACTATTGTCTCTCATAGACTGAATGGATGAGAAAAAGAAGATGAGGAATCACAACAACAATAAGGATGAAGTGATAATCTGAGCAATTTCACGGAAGTGTAATGTTTTGGAGAGAAAGGATTCCAAAAAATTTGACAGACAAAGTGAAACATTCACTCACTCATTCATTCATTCATCATTTTTTCTCTCTCTCTCTCTCTTCCTTCCTCTTCTTCTTTTTCTTCTTCTTTTTTCAGCCCAATTCTTGAGTCCCAAAATCGGCCACTCAAAGTCACCAAATACTATAATCACCAAGATCACATCCCTGAAAAAACTTTTCTCTCTCTCTTTCTCTTTCTTCATCCGCTCTTCACATCCATTGGCACGCAATCCTGAAGAAAAGAGATATGAACTTGAAGATCTGTGTGTGAAGAAGAAGATGCTACCAACTTCACTTACCAACTGCAGAGCAGTAAACTTTTTCCGCTTTTCCTCTATCAAATATCTTTTTTGATATTCTTTTTCCAGTCAGACTTTTAATGTGATGAGGCATGCAGAGAGAAGGAATCCAGAAGAAGGAAAGAGAAAGATATAGCAGGGAACAAAAACATTTTTGCATGGTAAAAGAAGCGGTAGTTGAAGAAGAAAAAGTGATGAATTACAGTAATATTATCTTCGCTTGTCCATACTAGAATGTAGCAAGAGAAAGAAACAGAGAAAGAGAGAAAGAGAATGAGCAATCATTCACTCATTCATCCATCTCATGGTTCCATGGGTAATAATGCGAGATGTCTTCATCCAAAAATTAAATGAATAGAAAATGAGAGTTCATGTCAAAGAGTGAAGAAAGCTGCAATATTGAAGTCTAGACCGTTGAATTTGATGCCAGTCAAAATCAAATAACTTTCAAATCAAGTGTTACAAACTTTATTCTGATAGCTTTTTTACTTTTACTTTATCTGTCACACTTTTCATGATGAAATTATATGAGTCTCATTGAAACGGTCATATTTCTTGCTGAAATTTTGCATTTGGAGTTGAAGATGTTACAAGAATATATTATTTCCAATAACCAGCTAGCTCACACAAAATTGGAGTCAAAATTCGGATGGAAAAACATCATTTCTTGATGGTAATTTTTCATTCCCTAAAATAGCTCACTAATTGATTATGAATCTGTCTCAAGTCACTCAGCAGAGATAGTGAATCGATCGTGCAGATATTCTAGCAAGAAAAACACAACCTGAACTTGCTAGCCCACACCACAATTTATACTGAGCATTTCTTTCCGTTCCAAGTCATCACCAACTTAAGGTGGTCTGACAAAGGTTGACTTGACTGAGAATGAAAATCTATACACATTCATGAACATGAGAGAATGATCTTTCTGCTAAGTAACAAGCTAAGCCTTGATTTATGAGTGATGATGATAAAGTGGTGGCCACAAATCGGATGCTGGCCACAGATCATCTTCAATACTGTCCCGCAAAGTAGTCATCTCCATCCTTACTTGAAAACCAACTGACCTGACACTAGTATCATAATACATTCAGAGTATAGGGCAAAGTTTCACCACCGACAGATACATTTTAAGTAAGAAAGAGAAAGAGAAAAGTTTTCAAAACTCTTCCGAAATGTGATATACAACACACAACTACATACACACAGAGCCCCTCCTGATGCTTACTTTTCCTTAATCTGATCTTTTCCATCTCTCAGTTCCCAAGATTAACATGATACCTTTTCCTTCCTTGCATCCATCCCTAAAGTAGGCCTCATGAGTGATTCAATCAAAATTTTTTGTAAAAGCTTCTCGCTCTCATGTGATTATGGGCCACTTTTCCTTTTTCTTATCTAGACTCTTGTGAATCGCTTCTTCTTAAGACCAACTTTTACCGCCATTTCACTTCACGCTAATGTCAAAACACAGTGACACTAGAGCATGATGGTGGTAGTCAACTATCATGCAAAAGTTCTTATCCTTAAGAGTTTCAAGAGTGAAGAATAAGTAATAGCTTGGAAACCAAACTGTTGGACTAAGTGTGGCGAGAATACCCATTGAGCAAAACACTATCGTGATATCGTGTCTAAAAGTCACCAATCGTTGAGTCACCTTGTCTCATATTTTATTCCTAAAAGTTTAGAACATGTCAAGAGCTGTATCTCAGTCAGACTTATCTTGGGCCCGTGAAATTGAAGAATATCATCAAGTCTATTACTTCAGAATCATGAATGAGAATCGTATTTTTTTAGTAGTGAGGGTCATTGCTCAATTGAAATTGGGCTCATTCAGTTCGGTGTTCTTTCTGGTATTCATTAGGCAATTAATTACAAAAGATTTTATCACTATAGAGAACCTAGCTTTGTTTCAAGCTTTCATCCTGCTTAGTCTTGGTAGCTTCCATTATATTTTTGTACTCTTCTTCATTTACAAATCAATCACTGAACAGTTACGATAGTTTGAATGAATAGACTATTACAGTCATCGAAACATCTTCCATTGAACTTTCTAACTTTCTGAGATTCTTTATTGAAAACTTATTTGTGCTTCTTTTGTTCTGATTCAGATTGTTTGCCAAGTTCTATTGCTTGTTTCAATTCTAACGGTTTGACATCTTGCTAGAAACAAGATCAGAATAATTTCTCCAACAGTCTGATTGTTTAGACAGATTTTACTTGATGAATCAAGCTACTGCTGAGAGGATTGATTCTTCTGTGAGAAAAGCACAATGACTTATTCCTTTCTCAGTTTTTTCCCATCAATCACAACGTTTCCTCCCCAATAACAATCATGATACTTAGCTGATTCTCTGAATACAAGAATACAAGAATATCTAACATCAAACTCTACATTTCAGGTGTTTACGGTATATTTGGCAGTCAACTTATTGCACAAAGTGGTGATATGAGCGAATCAATATTGTTGATCGATGATCAAGGGTAAGATCATTTTTTCTGTTGATTTATTCCCCCAATAAATTTGCATACGATCAATAAGCAAGAGATTCAGCTTACTGAATCCTTCAATTTTCAAAAGAAAGAGAAAGTCATTCCTGAGATGTTAAATTGTTCTCAAATCATTTCGGTTTTCTGATAGATAAAAGTGAAAAAGAAGAAGTAATCATGAGAGCTATAAAAATTTTGAAATCATTTTGTTAAGAAAAGAAAATTTTGTACATAAAAGTGAACTGATTGCTACACTACAGATTGTGAATGGGAGCATGATTGCTCATCTGAATCGAGAAGAAGAAGGAAAAAATTTATCCTCTCAAATTGCTCTCTGATCACCCAAAGTGAAATGATTTTTACAGCTCAGATACATTGATCATAATCTACACTCTCAGCCATCGAATGTCAATCGGAAGCCATATAATTACCATAATTTTACCTCTACACATAATGATAATCATCAGTGTGTAATAGTTTTTTACTTTTTTCTTTCTTTTACTTATTTTTTCTGATTTGTTTGTGGTATTATCATTATAATTATTGTTATTTTACCTTCATTTTTGTCCCCTTCTATAGATGTCCACTTGATCCTTCCGTTTTTCCATCTTTCACCCAAGAGCCGAATTCAAAATCACTGGTCGCTCCATTTCAAGCATTTCGATTTGCAACTGATTCCGAAATAAGATTTCAAATGATCATTTCATTTTGTCTAGATACTTGTCAACCGGTAAGTGATTACTGCTTACATAAGCTTGCATGGGCAATCAGTTTTCCAGAGATTATGCAAATAAGCCTCACCAATGAATTGGCGTGCTGTAAATCTCTCTCTATCAATAGATTTAGCTTGATTGGATATTCTCTTCTCATGTATACATTGAGAGGAGTAATGAATAGAAAATCATAAAGAACTTCATTTGAATGAGAGATAGGAAAATGCAGTCACTATTACACGAGTTAAAGTATTTAGGGTTCATGAGATGAACTTTTGTAGAATATTTTCCAGGTATTCCAATCAGTATTTGATGTATATTGTCGGCGATAGTTTCCAATGCAAAGAGAACTGTCAAGTTTGGTAAAGCTAAAATCAAAATGTAAGGCAATTTTTACTACATTCAGTATAATCTGTGTGATGAAAACGATGTGAAAATAAGGTTTAATTTTATCGGTCATTTGAAGAGACATAAAATTTCGAAAGCAATGAAATTCTTATTAGAAACTTTTATTCCCAGCAGTCACACAAGTTTCGACAATCTTCAACAGCAACCAGAACCTAACTGTTAAGATTTCTACTGATTTTGATATATGACCCACTGCTCTTATTGGGCAATGGCCGTTCAGAATTAAAACTCAACTTAATCCTCTCCTTTCTATCGAGGGTAGATTAATTTTATGTTTCAAAATTTCAGAATTCTTCTCATCAATGTTATTGAGTTTTCTAGAACTGCCATTGAAACTGATCCATTTCCTTTAACACCCTACCTCAAGTTATGTATATAGCTTTTTTATTATAAGTGTACCTCTTTCAACCTATCTATGGAATTTAAGGATGCCTCTAGCAGTTTTTCTTGAACCAAAGCATGGCAAAAATATATATGCGTTCAATGCCCATTTTATGAATTTTATCTTCCTCTCTCTCTCTCTTTCTACACTTTCAACTAAAGTTCTTGAGCATCTTGAGCAATTTGCAAACTCATATTTCTCAATCAACTCTCTGATCACGTTTAAGTGATCCAGACAGAGAGAAAAACACTCAGACGACCATTAATATGCTAACTCTAATTGTCTTGGAAAGATTTTTGACTTCAAAATACATGAAATGCATACTGATATGTGTCTTCATGAATGAATATCCATAATCATGACTAGCCTTCAATGACTCTTAGAAGATGTTTGTATAACTTGGTATTCTGATCAGTATTTGATGAGACTCAGCCAAGTTTTCCGATTCCTATTTTCATCAAAGTTTCCCTATTCTCTCCCTTCCATAGGCTTACTGTGGAAAATCTCGATCACCATATGAGAATGGCTATGCTCGATCGATTCCTCACTTCAATCAGACGGTCAAGACTGGAGCAACAGTCTCATCTCGTGCAAAAAGATCGAGCGTAAAAAGTTTAGAAAGTGGTAGCATTAAAGCGGAAGTGGAAATTTTTACCGGAACCTTTAAACCGACTCAAGTGAATGTTGATCAATCGAAAGAACCGAAAATAAGTTCAATTGATGATCTTAAATCAGGTGATATTTTGAATGATGTCACAATGGAGACAAGTTTCTATGTGATCAGTGATAAGGAAGAATCAAAGGATAAATTTAAATCTGATACAAGAAATACTGTCTTTCGTCACCATCACCATTTGGGCAATGATGAGCAGCATCGTGATTCCCCGCCAAGCCATTCCAATGGACTGATGGGTATGGAGGATGCTGAACCATTTCCATCCGGAACTGATGGCAGGAATCGAGGTGAGACCGTCGCAGGAGATGAAGAGACCAATGATGATGTAGACTCATCGCCATTCATATGGGGTAAGTGAATAAACACGATAATATTTGATATGTGAGATGTGAGATGTATGTGCATGAATGTATGTGTTTTTCTTTTGATACACATCTTTTTTCCTCATCTTTTTGTTCTTCATTTTTGATCCTGTCAGCCCTATCTGATTATCCTGAGGGCTAAATTGTGCTGAATTATGGGCACCTCAGCAAGATGAGCGACTTTCGATTATCCTTTCTCTCTCTCTCTCTTTCTCTCTCTCTTCATGCTCTTGAAACTTTTCTTGATGTTCTGTATGGACTTTTCTTTATTCTTTTCCGAAAAAACTACTTCCTTCTTTCCTTTTTACTCTTCTTTTCAATGCTGTTAAAGTACACAGTGTATACAAAAAAACAAAAGACAGTTGATTAATAAATTTACTCCACTTGTTAAGTGTTGCCGTCAGGATGGATAGATGATAGTAGTGATTATCAGGGGATAGAAGGGAAAAGTGTTGATGCAAGTGATTTTGATCATACTCCTTTGGGCAAGAGAGAGAGAGAGAGAGAAGATCCAGTAAATTCATTGTTTTTCTAGCATGAGGTTCATTTTGAAAAAGTGTTTGTAGTATGTATGGGCCTTCGTGTGTTAAACATAAGAGTAACGGCTAGCCTGGAGGTAATCGGTGATCAAAATGCGGCCCGCGACTTGAGCACATTATTCTAACAGATGAAAATTATTATTATAACTATTATTACCATATAATCAGACTTGATTTCATTGACTTTTCATTGAGAGAAGAGAAAAGGAGGAGATAAGAGAGAAAGGAAGAAGAAAAAGTAAGGCAAAAATTTTTCTCTTGATCCCCTGGTAAAAGTGGAGACGTGAAAGCCCATGAAACCGTGCCTTTCGCTATCAATCATCATTCTGAACAGAACCGGCGAAATGGCCTCAGAGCGAGCCATGAACAAAATATTCTCTCTCTCTCTCTCTCTCTCTCTCTCTCTCTCTCTCTCTCTCTCTCTCTCTCTCTCTCTCTCTCTCTCTCTCTCTCTCTCTCTCTCTCTCTCTCTCTCTCTCTCTC
>QZCP01000207.1:51669-78583 GCA_003956705.1 Brevipalpus yothersi | reverse complement strand
GAGAGAGAGAGAGAGAGAGAGAGAGAGAGAGAGAGAGAGAGAGAGAGAGAGAGAGAGAGAGGAAGATGTTCATATTTACGCTTCTCTAACCCTTCGCCTTATTCTTGTTCTTCTTTTTTTTCACCTCCTCTTCCGTGTTCCCGCCACCCCCATAACCTCGCACACACACATACACACACACTTATACACAGATCTGTTGCATCAGGTGTGCCTTAAGGAAAAATTTTCTCCAGACTCGCCTTTTTGTGAAAAAAATTTGCCCCCCAAGGGAACCAAAGCCAGAGGCAAATACAGCAATTCGGCACCGAGTAAATACTTTACCCTCTTCTGTCCCAACACTGGGTTTTGAACGGATTTTGACCAGATTCTAGCCCGATTCCAACCCGATTCTAACCAATGGATGGGTAAAGAAAAGAGTAGCCAGTAGAAAGGGAAGAAGAGGAAAGAAAACAGAAAGACTAGGCCGTTGGATCAAAATGCACACACAGCACTGTCTAGTCGAGAGTTTAATCATCTCGACTAGGCAGTTAATCATGTATGCCAAAATGAAATGATAAACCGCACATGTATTTCGAATTACACAATAAATTGTGACCATGATTTAAACCACGAATCCACATTTAATATTTCATGTTGACAAAATTGACATTAAAAACACATATGAGAGATAGAGCGAGAAGTAGATAGTCGGTAAATAGAGAAAGAAATGGATGAACATTTGAGTGTTGAATATTGGAGGGAATCCGAGTCCCCAAGTCAATTTATGAAGCATTTTTTGTGTATGGGTTGCTTGTTTTGTGAAGATGTTGAGTAGTCTCAGGTAAGAATAATTTTCTATCATGCGTCGATTTTTCTCATTCACCTTTGGGTTCCTCTTTGGTTTCAGCAGGCTTGTCGGTCTCAGATTTGTCCTTATCAGTAGTCTCTTCCTTTTTAGCGGCATCGCCACCCTCTTCCGATTTTTGAGCTTTAGCCTTAGCAGCCTCTTCCTTGGCAGCCTTCTCTTTTTCGGCCTTTTCCTTGGCCTCGCGCTTCTTACGCTCTTTCTCTTCCTTTTCTTCCTTCTTTTTACGCTCCCGCTCTTCTTTCTCCTTCCGTTTCTTCTCCTCCTAGAATATATCATATCATGGTGAGAAAGAGAGAGAGAGATGAAGAATGAGAATTAAGGTTAAGTTTAAGTTTGATGGAATGCATATAATAGAGTGAAAGGTTATAAAAATCGAGGAGCCAATAAAAGAAAGCTTGTTACTGGAAAGGGACATTTTAGTGAGATGATGCCGAAAGGTATTCAGGTTAATTGAATACAGAGCACGGATTGCTCAAAAACCAACACTCTAAATATCTTCAATCGCTGCCATTCATATTCCCAAAGTGTCTACCTCTTTTTCTCTAACACTCCTCGCTCCCTCACTGAACACCTCCACTACTTCCACTCTCTTTTGACTGCATGATCTAATCAGACTACCTCATTCGCTAGCCAACATCATCAGCTTCATCACCATCATTCGCAACTTTGCGGTACCTCGCCTTAAGAATGTGAGTGTGTGTTTGAGAAAAAGAGAGAGAGATAGAGATAGAGAGGGGGATACGGCCGCGAAATGAGTGGCAATCAAAACACAAGAATTCATGCGAGCATACTGTTAAAGCCAAACATAACAGAAATATTCATCAGAAAAGATATAAATACTGAATGGCACCAACAGCAACAATAATCAGGGTCGCAAAAAAAGACTTCATCCTCTCACCTTTTCTTTTTTCAAGTCCTCTTGCTTTTTCTTTTCGGCTGCAGCGTCTTCGGCTTTCTTGGTCTCATCTGTTTCACCTTCCTTTTTGGGGCTTTGAGAATTTGTTTCTCCAGATTTACAGATTTCATCCCAGTCTTTCCAGTAATCGGTCTTCATTTTTTCCACAAACCTAAGCAGATTTGGAGTCTCATTTTTGATGTACTCATCAAAGCCTTCGAATGGAACATAAATATACTGGCATAAGACGGCGAAAGCCAGACAATCCAACTGTAGAGAGAAAGAGATAGAGAAAGAGAAACGGGGCGTTACCAACCAGCATTCAATTACAATGAACAGGAGAAGACAGTTGAGAAAAAAAAAATTTTTATGGTGATGACTATCTCTATCTATCTGGTAGTAGTAGTAGGGTTAAATGGGTTCGATGGGTGGTGGCAGTGGCAGTGTCATAGACGGTGTCAATTGCTGTAGAGGGTAGAGGGCAACCACACACACACACCATACGCACATTGCACACACATATTCACACACACACACACACACGCACTCTCCTGGAAATCATGAGTCATGAAAGTATTGCTTACCGAATGAGGTTTGCCGCCCAAGAAGTAGTCTTTAGCTCCCAATTGCTTACTGAGAGTTTGTAGATCAGCTTTGCCAGTGTTGATGATTGACTCAAGATTTTTAGATACGAAGCCATGGCCAATAAGATCTTTTAGATTTGATTTGAAACCAAGCTTGAAGGCGAAGTTTAGAATTGATGATGGTAGCCTAGAATTGATGTTCTTCTTCACATCCATACCCGATACCTTGAGAAATTCTTGTGGATACTTGTGTCTCCAAACTTTGATGACATAACAAGTGTGATTGAGAAGCATAGAGGAAAGTGAGTAGGTGATTATTTTCTGCTCTTCACTTAGATCAGAGTCCAAATCTTTCAATTCCTTGGAGAGCTCAGTAATTATCGTTTCCGGATCAGCTATCTCACGTCCATTGAGTTCAATGAATGGTAAATCATTGGAACTCTGTGATCGATATCTCATCATATGCTCAACATTCTCATATGGAATATCGGCTACTCTTAGATAAGTTTCTATTCGTAGCGCTGAATAAAGCACAGAGGGTATTGATCGACATCGGTCAAATTGATAGAGATACACTTTTCCTTGTTCAAAATCCGTTTTTCGCACTGTCGGCTTTTTGGCCACACTACTGTCATCCGATGAATCGGCGGTAGTGGTACTGGTCTTTTTATCCTCACCACCATCGGCGGGTGGGGCAGCTTCAGTAGACTCCGCGGGTTTCTCGTTGCTTTTAATTTGAGCTTCAACGGTCTCGGTGGTTGTCATTTTGGGTGTAGTAGGTAGTAGTAGTAATAGTAGTCCTGGGGAGAGGCTATCTCAATACAATAATGTCACTAGAGTATATATATAATAATGGATGATGTAAATATATTGAATTCGAATAAAACTTTTTTCTCGCTTGTCAGCAAAAAAACAGAGACAACTACATCCACATCCACACAGACGGTCAAAAATAATAGTGATTGTAATAATATGGAAAGATGATGATGAGAATTAAGAGAGGAGAATTTTAGGGTATATAACTTTTCTTCTTCTCTCCGCACACACACTATTCAAAAGAGTGAGAGTATGACAGCAGTAAGGAGCACAGTAAAAAGCACACCACACACACACATACAGACACACACACAATGTGAGAGGCAAGAAGAGAGACTTAAAAACTGAACAGCAGCAGCAGCAACACAAGAGAAGAGCCAAGATAGAGAGAGAAGAGAAGAGAAGCAAGTTAAAACTTGTGCGCTTCACGAATCGCGACAGAGACTTGAGGCAGCACTTGTATATAGAGAGAGTATATATAGCAGAGCTCTTCTTCTACGCACACAGCTATCACAGCTATACAAGCAGCAGCAGCAGTATCAGGACAAAGGAGGCTCCATGAAATGGCGGCCACAATTTGAGACACATTCTCTCGCTGCCTTCTTCTTTCCTTCCCCATAGTCTCCACCCTTTTGGAAGAGAGAGATGTGCCGATCCCTACACAGGCTGCTTTCATGGCCAATCAGAGTGTGGGGGATGAGGCGTCGGCTTGTACTGATTGGATGTATTCACTGGTGACCCCCTGTCTGTGGTGGGGAGAGTAAAAATGCCGCGCACTGTATTGCTGCTGTGTGATAATGTTCGTGAAATGATCTTGACTAGGCGAAAGAGAGAGAAGGAATATAATCGAAAGTTGTGTGTCTGTTACATGGACCTCAGGTAAAAATAATACCATAGCCTGATGGGTAGCACGGTGCCTAGTATATATATTCCGTATCCATGGTGGTGTATATCCATGGTATATCCCATGCACACACATGCATGTGTATACAGAGGCAGACAGCAATGACCGAATCGAGAGAGAGAGAGAGAGAGAGAGAGAGAAGAGGTGGTGGCCGTGGGGGGGGGAGGTGAAGAGGGAGTGATGGGTGAAAAGGAATATACACAATAGAAGAGAGAGAGGACAATCTAGAGAGTTCTGTGTGTATATTCACTCTCTGTGTATGTATGTATGGGTGCACTTTGGGTGGTAAGGGGGGGAGGGAGAATAGTAATCAGAGTGGTTAAGGATAATGTCATTACCATAATCATCATCATTTCGATACTTGTGTGTAGGGTAAAGATGATATGTCTACTTATTCGATTCGCTTCCCCCCGCTTTTCGATTCGATTAAATCGAGAAAGAAAGAAAGAAAGAAAGAGTTTTTTCACTCTTTTTCCATGTAGTTTGATTTCTATTAGACAGATAGACATACATTTTAACACTCGTAAGGACACACACAGACACATACACACTTTCTCATCATGCAAATCTTCTTATCTATGCAAAGTGTGTGAAGATACTGATGTTCATAATGTCTGGGAATAATTGTCATTGGCTGATTTAAATAGTGTGTGTGTGTGTCAGAATCATGTCGAAGGCACATGGTGAAGGTATGCGAGGGAAATGTATTGGCGCGCTTATTACATGTAGTAGTTTATCATTATTCGTATCATGATGACATGTGATACTTAAGGTCAAGTGTGAAAGTGTGTGTGTGTATGCATGGGGTGTAAGTATATATATATTTATTGAGAGATGAATAAAAGGGAGAGAGAGAGAGAGAGAAAGAGAGATAATAGTTACAAAGTGAACGACTAGCCACCTCCCAAGTGATAATGTCTTTTTCTTAGACCACATAAACGCATTCTTTCCTTGTTCAATTCACTTTCCAATTCAAGTATTTTCACTTGGCTTTCCATCTCAATCTTTTTGGCCTGATGCAGTGTAAGCTTTGAAAAGTCCATCGTTTCGGTTTCTTCCACTTTTTGGGCACAATTTTTGGCTATTGCCACTACATTTCCGGTAGCATCTTTAACCTCCTTGGATGACTGGGAGAGCTTGATAAGTTTTACGCTCTTTGGATCCGCTTTCACCCGAGATGCGACCACCAATTGTGCGGTAGCTGCCACAATCTCATTTGATGCAACCATTAATTCTTCAAATTTAGCTTTACCAGTTATCACTTTATCGGCAGCTTCTACCAATAATTTTGCAGCCAAAGCGACCACTTTTGCCGCCGATATTAGACCTTCCGTCCAACGATGATTACGTTGGTAAAATTCTTGAGGTGATGCAGATCCCTGTGTGTATGTGTGTGGGTTCATGTATGTGTATGCATTGAGTGTGTACAGCAGCGGCAGTAGCAAGCATTTCGAGTGGGAAAAAAGCATTTTTGGAGAGAGAAAAAAGCGAGACCATAGGAAGAAAGAAAAACAAATTATGCAATAAATCTGGCTAATATATAAATCAAGAGGCATATCAGCTTGTCAATTATCTTAACACACACTGAATATGGCCTCTATACAACATTATCACGATGGCTTCGACTCTGACCTTTCCTTGTACAATAATCTCTTTTTGGAGATCCTTGGAATTTTTAACCAGAGCAACTATTGCCTAGGGAAATGAAATGAGATGGAGATCATAAGAATCGATTAGGAAAGAGAAAGGAAAAATAAAATTATCAAGATGAAGAGAGAGAGAGAGAGAGAGAGAGAGAGAGAGAGAGAGAGAGAGAGAGAGAGAGAGAGAGAGAGAGAGAGAGAGAAATGTAAGATAAAAAAACACTTCATACACCCAGTAATGACTTAATCACCCATTGGACTACTGAGGGTTACTCTCTTCAAATTTTCTCTCTCTCTCTCTCTCTCTCTCTCTCTCTCTCTCTCTTACTCGATGAGCGATTGCACCCTGTCATTTTGTTCGCTCTATTTCCTCATTACCATCTTCCGGGCAACTATGGCTCATATATACACATTTATAGATTTGATCTTGTTTAGTCACTTGTCGGGGTTTTGTGACAACATCGTAAGTTCTATGGGTGTGTATCGTATTGTCGCAAGAAAAAGCAACGAGACTAATAAGTGAGGACGAGAGAGAGAGGATAGTTTGACAGAATTGTTTAAGTATGTGCTTGAAGAGAGAGAGAGAGAGAAAAAAATTCTTGAAGAATATTGAGCAAATTTGCCCTTTGCCCTTAACATTGGCACCAAGCGATAGTGCCTATCACTATCTCAACAAGTGAGAAATAAATAAGTGATAGTGAATATTTAAAGGACAGGAAAGTCAAATAGAGAGGGAGAGAGAGGGACAGAGAGTGTGAGAGATGTATATTTAAATAGCCCATGAAGATAACCCGGTCAACCTTGTGGATGGTTTTTTCACCTCTAGATAATGAACCACAATTTCCATGGATGGCTCACTTATTGTTCACCGGAAACATAACAGTTCTCTCTCTATCACTCACTAACTCATTCAAACAATCACAAGTAATGAGAGGCGTTTTTGGGCTTCCTATCATAATGTGAATCCACCAACAGGATATGAGTGTTAAGCAGACAGAGATCGGCGTTTGGGTCCCAATATGAAACACTGTACTGTATTGATTGAAGCATCATTTTCTCTTCTCAGACGATTATCATATTACTACCACCGCTACTACCTTATGTGTATGAGTATATGTATAGATCGTTTCAAATTATTATTGGTATTATCATTATATGTAGAATGCGGCACGTAAATGAGCTTCTTATGATCAAATAGGGATATGATCGAATATCTCACCTGCATCAGAGTGGTACATGAATCCAATATGTTTTCATTAACCTCTAGAGTAACGCCCGTGTCTGTGTTTTTCGATTGAACCATCATTTGCTGAACGAACCAACGAACGAATGATTGGATGGAGAAATGAAAGAGAGTAGACATAAAGTTGTTAGATAAAAAGCATCCTGAACCATGTTACAGGGAAAATGGTAATGTTCCACCTCTAATCGTTGTAATACCTCAAGTTTTTTGACTGCCTCTTCGATGGTTGAATCTAAATCGCTGAGTTCCTGGGTGAGAAGTTTCTCCAAATTTTGAGATTGATCAAGTATCAATTGTGGCATAATTCGGGGTTTTAGTTGAGTAAATGCAGCCAGAGAGGAGAGAATTGACTGGACTATTTCATCGATCTTAGCCCGATTTCTCATACACTGATTAAGTTGAGCCGATGAATTGGTCAAACTTTCACAGTGACTCATGAGTTCTTGGGAAAAAAGAAGTAGAGGAAGAAGAGAATGAGATTGTTGATAAGCAATCAAATGATAAGATGACGATGATCATCTCTGTGATAACTTACCCTGAGCTAGATCAATGCTGGGTAGAGTTTGATAAATGACTTTACCACAATCGAGAGTATGATATAACAAATTATAAAAATTTACAATGAACTTGCAAATATCATCAAATTTATCCATGGAATTCGGAAAACCATGCTGACTATGTACGAAATTATACAAATATTCGTGTAAATTTTCACATTGTGAGAAGAAATGTTCTGTATAGAGGGGGAAAGAAATGAGAAAATTCATGAGAAACAAGAAAGATGATTCATAACAACCGGATTCATTCATCACTTACCAGGAGTAGAAAAGACTATTGCCGTATTGACCGTTGGCTCATTATCATTTTGGAATCGTGAAAGAAAGTTGGCAGCTTCTTGAAGTAAGAGGTCTAAAAGGAAACACAAATGCTATTAGACTAAAAATTGTGAAATTTGTCATTGGTCATCTTACCCAAGAAGTGCCATTTTAGTTTATTAAATTTATTTTCCCATAAAGTTTTCGATTCTTCTAAATCAGCTTTTACAACCATCAAATGCTTTTGGACATCACTGAATTCACCTTCAGTTTGCAATTTCTCTTTTTGAAGTAGAGCAATTTCGCTGAGCAGTTTTTTATTAAGAGCCTCAATTGATTCGGCTTTCTCTGCCTTCTCAGCGTTAACAGTCATCATCTCTAATCGATTTTTCAATTCTTTCAACTCCTCCTCAAGATTCTGGGGAGAAAAATAGAAGAAAAAGATAGATGGATCATTTAAAAATTAGACTTTCAAATTTTTCAACACCAAGCAAAATGTACACACACCTGCCTCGTCTTTTCTGCACCTTCAAGTACTGATTTGGTACTTATATACAACTTTTCAGTTTCAGCTTTCTGGAATAAAAAAAGAGAAATGTTTGTTGTAATGTAAAATTGAAAGTTTAAATTGAGCATAATTCCTTGATTCCAACAGGAAAAAAACTCACCGATCTCAACAATTCTATGTGCTCATCTCGCAGCTGATTGTAAACTTCTTTGAATTTATTCAATTTTTCATTTGCTTTAGCACTTTCAGCCTGATTTTCACCAGCTTTAAATTTGACAAGCTCTTGTTTAAGTTCCTCTATTTCTTTCTTATAATTGTCCTTGTCCATGGCAATGGCTTTGAAAGCCCGCTCTTGTTCCACGGCGTTACATTGAGCATCTGCCAGTTTGCGACGGAAATCATCTATCACTCGTCCATCCTGATGATCATGAT
This sequence comes from Brevipalpus yothersi, assembly GCA_003956705.1. NCBI lineage: Eukaryota > Metazoa > Arthropoda > Arachnida > Trombidiformes > Tenuipalpidae > Brevipalpus > Brevipalpus yothersi. The sequence goes on along the minus strand of QZCP01000207.1, from coordinate 69,896 downwards.
TAAGATAAATCGATCAGATTGTTTGTGAAACATATTGTTCACCATTTTTTATGCTCACTTCAATGCGAAGCTGTTGAATTTCCATTTCCAATTCATTTATTCTTGATTGCAATCGATTGGTTAAGGCATCTCTATAATAATATAAAGGTCGCATAAATTTTCTTGAAATTATTATCAACAATCGAAGGATCAACTCACAATGCATCCTGATTTCGTTGATTGGCTGATCCATTTAAAGACTCAACCTGATAAGACCACATGGATGAACCATCATCACTTTTGTCTCTTTCGCTCTTGAAAAGATAATTTGACCATGAAAAATTTACGATAATAAATTAAATCAATTTCAAAACCAACCTGATCACTCGGAAATGATAAATCTATAAGCGTATCTGTGGCCTCAGAGCCATCAGGTGATTCTGACTGTGGAGGCAGTATAACCACAGGAGTTACATGGCTCTTCAAGTCTGAGGCTAGAAGAAAATTCGGAGGATTCTGTGGACAGATAGAAGAAAATTCTTAAAATTTTTCTTTCCATGTGAAATATATTTCAGAGTCAAGTGACCTTGCAGACAAAAATTTGGATGGAAAGTTCGCCATTGCATATGACTGCAATTTTCATGAGTTTTCCATGAAAGCAAAACGAGTCAGACACTCTATTATAAATGAAAGCTTTTTTGGAATCCAATATAAGTGGTCTCTCTCTCTGAATAGAGTCTCAGATGATCATTCCATTCACGAGAAAATGATGAGAATCATGAGAGTGATTCATGGATAAGCTTGTGACGGGAAGAGATTCAAAATGACCATATTCAGGCAATATTATTCTTTCTCATCACAGTGAAATGAACAGGACGACAATATGACTCATAAACCACTGAGAATATTCCGGATGTATTCTACACTCAAGTAGATAAACACACAAGTGAATAACAATCGTGCAATCAAAACTACTTCAAATATGGAAATTGCTAAGTTCCTTGCCAATAGTGCTTGAGAGAGAGAGGAGACACATATTTGATTCTTTATTAGTAAATATTCAGTGAAGACTAGATAAGATAATCAGAAAAATGATTTTGTTCCATTTAATTTTGCTATCATGGAAATCCTGGTTTCAGGTGAAAGATTGGCATGAGAATTATCTTAAATTTTACTTGAAGTAGAAGAAAAAAATATTTTCTTCACTCAAGTTTGAAAAAGTGAAAGCTCTCTCATATGTGATGACATTCAATGACGAAAAGAACATCAATCAGAGTCGCAACCTTAGAGAAGACTAATCATGTCAAATGATGCATCGTTTTCGAAACTGAAAAAGAGAGGGAAAGTAGAAAATATGGAAGCTGAGGTATAGAACATGTATTTTCACAATGCGAACCAGAATATACTGTTTATCTGCTTGACTGATGGTGCGAAATAAAACTTTCATATTTTGTATGCCTTGTGTCCCTGGACAGAAGTGTGTAAGCATGTGAAAAGTCTAGCCTCATATCGTTTTCGTGATTAGGATCATAATGAATCCTATTCATGTCGAGAATGATTCAAACTTATTCATGAGAGGAAGAGAGGAAGAGAGAGAGAAAAGAATTCAACTAATTTGATTTTGTCAAATGAATAAGTTCTTGGATCCTCTAATTGTCAAGAAAGGACATAGGATAGAGTGAAATTGTGAGGAGATAGAAAAAGAGGATCAAAAAAATGATCAAATAGTTTTCCTAATCATAAAGAATTAACAAACTACTATAATTGAATGATAATGCCTCCCACTTGAGGGAAACTTTTCAAGATATATAAGGATCGATATTGACTCGAAAGGCACACAGAAATAACATTGTACACACATATCGAAAATGATCATTTTATCCGATGCCACTATCAATTTAATGGTTTCATGCAATCATTTCATGAAAAATGCAATTCATAGTTGCACAGCTGAATCAAATGACTGACAATAATTTGACCCCAAGTAGTGCGTGAGTGTGTGTATGGTCGGTGACAAGTGTGGAACTGAGAGGAACTGTATACACACTCACACACAATACGGAGGCGTTCAATGATGAAGCTATTCTGAGAGACTGAATCATTTCATCTCAAATGATGATTGACTTTTCTTCAAAATGAGATAAGATTTTGTTCGATTAAGAGATTTTCATACAATTAAAGATGTACTTTTTGGGTATATTCTTCCAGATGAATCTCTTCCTCGAGAATAAGGAAGAAAGAAAGTAACTTAAGAAAGAGAGAGAGAGAGAGGGAGAGAGATAAAAATTTCTCTGTCAAGCGAATCATCATCAAACTTTTTCTTTCTCTCTCTCTCTCTCTCTTTCTCAAAAGTCAATAAAGTGTCAAAGTAGATGTGTTTTAATTCAAAATAGAAAGGCAAATCGCTACTGACCTCGGGAAGTAATGGAATTTGAATGAGATATCTGAAGTATTGCAAATTGCTTGAGTTCAGGTAAAACTGACGTAATCTGTCAATGAACGGAAAGAGTGTGAGTGAGGAATTTGAAAAATTTGAGAAAGATAAACTTACGCCTTAAATTGAACAAGGAAACGATTTCTATGGCCATCCAAGGTACCAGGAGGTAAAGCTGTGGTGAAAAAATTATACAAAAAAATGAGATGATAATAGAGTTAAGAGAGAGAGAGAGTCGATCGGAATTTGGCAAGAATATTTTTCGAATCATCACCAGGGAAATGAAAGAAAGATAATCGAATGGAGTGACAAGATGTAAATTGAGTTCTCAGAAAGAAAAAGAAGAGATTATTAGATACAATTTGCTTGCGTTTTGCTGATTGCTCACACACATCCTACAAGAGAATCGAAACATTTCTTTGGCACGAAAATGTTCAATTTGAATGAAATCCACATCATGACTTATTCAAGTCATGGATATGCAAATTATCGCATTCAAGTGAGGAGAAAAAGTTTGCACCATAAAAGAAATTATTTGCACTCTAACTCGCTTTCTTTTCATAAGAGAAGTGTTATACTAAACTTAAAGCATTACCAAAAGAGGAGAAAGATCCGTTTTTGGTGAGAAAGTCTGTTCTGAATATATTTATATCTATAAGAAAACTCATTTTTGTAACTGTGAATCACACACAATAACACAATCATCCGGATTCCCTCAATGAAATTGGTTTGAATGAGAGGAACTCACCTCCATGTAACTTGAATAATACTTTCACGGAATAATCATACAATTGACTGGAATCTTGAATACATGGAATCAACGGTGCAAGTCTACATTGTCCAGCATTGGTCATGGAATTTGCTCGAGACATATCCAATGTTCCGAAAACTTTGGGGTAAAACATGAAAAGTTGAAAAATTGCGTTAAGTTATGATTGGATTCAGCGTGCAATCAGGTGTGTATGGATGTGTATGAATTGAGAAAAGAATACCTGTTTGCTGAAGGTTAAGAATCTCATCCAAATAGTCAAACATTTCGCAGGACAACTGAAAGCTGTAAAACGTGGGAAGAAAAGATTAGTGGAGATTCATTTTCTGAATGGATAGCAAAATTGAGTTTTATGATTGTTGATTGGCTCAAATGATAAAAACGAGTGTGTTGAAAGAATGATACTTTTGAAATACTTCTCTCAACATGACAGGTGTATAAAGTATAAAGTAAAACGCAATCAAGCTCTACATACAATGGAAGATAACCGGAAGCCAAGAGAGTGGGGAGAGAGAGAGAGAAAATATCTTCTCAGGTGAAAAGAAAAAGCTAATAAGATGTCTCCTAGCAGACAGACAGAGGAGGTCAAGTTTCTGAAAGGAAGTCATGGTTTGCTTATATGTTAAGAGGTATCAAGAGAGAAAGAAAGAGAGATAGATTGGCATTTCAAATAGAAAACGGAAGATATTGAAAATCTTGTAAATTTGGAATGCATAAGATGATGCAGCGTGTGATGCTACAGGCACACATACAAACACACACATACAGTTTTTATCGGAAGTGAACAAATGAACCATACCAAGAAATGGAAATGAAATACTTTTTGAAAAGAATTTTAAACTTACAAAACATTCACATCTCGTTCACCAATTTCGTCCAATTCTTCGTCTGTAACCTGTAGACTTCCGGGAAATCTGACATTCTGGACCAGAAAGAGTGCCCGAAATGATTGAAGATTGAGAGAGAGGGAAAAAGAAAGAAAGAAAGAAAGAGTAAGGTGAGAAGAAGAGAAAAACAATGGATGAATAGTGAAGCGGCTTTTGGTGTGAGCGAGTCGAGATAATGTGAAGAAGATCAAGAAGAAGAGCAAAAAAAACTACAGGTAAGATAACAGGAACGACGAGCTTGTATGTGTGTGTGGAAAACATCAAAAACCATAATAAAAAGCTGAACAACACACACCCGAGCGTGAAAGTCAATCTTGGTCACCACAAGAGTGCAATAGTTTTGGATCAGTTTGCCATAACCATCTTTCAACAATCCCCACAATCGGCCAAGATCCAATATCATTCGCCGATACGGATAAGCATCAGCGATCGCCCTCGGATGGCCTTCGCGTAACAGTTTATGTAATACATGGCAAAATTTCCAGCATACTATCTGATTCTCTTGTAAAGGTAGCTTACGAACCACATTCCAAAATGTTATGCTTCCCTTTTCACGATATGAATCGATTATTATTCCTGAATGGAAAGAGCGAGAGAGAATGAGAAAGAGAAGAAAAATTATTGTTAAAACAATGCATTCATGAATATCAATAAATATCAAGAATTTAAGTATTCACAATACACATTCACACAGTTATAGTGGGCAATTATCATGAGCATACAATTTCTAGTATGTAATCGATTTATGGGTGATTCACACTAGAACACAATCTTTCTCTTTACAGGTAAGTGGAAAGAGAGAGAGAGAGAGAGAGAGAGAGAGAGAGAGAGAGAGAGAGAGAGAGAGAGAGAGAAAGCAATTAATTTTGATCATTGATGATGTCATACGGAAAGAGTGAATAAGCTCATGATACAGCATGCAGCCAATAAGTCACAGAAATGGTAAAAAAAATCATAAGTTTCATTTACTCACTTCTGACATGTTTCTCTTTAACCGGACTTTCATGTTGATTTGTGGCCTTAAAGTAGTGTAAATGAGCTTTTTGAAAATTATTCAATCTACTTTCCGGAAACATTCGATACCGTTACTTTTCTTAGATATATAATCGAGAAAGAGTAAGAGAGAGGGAGAGGGAGAAAGGAATGTACACCGGTATTCAAACGGTATATCCACCGAGATGTTGATTGTTTCAATGCATAAATGGCAATGATGATGATGATGATAATGATATGTTATGGTATTATCGAAGAAGGAATGGAAAAACAACTACATTCGAGCTTCACATCAACACAGCTGACAGAGTGGATATCATAGGTCAGAGGCTATACATACACACACACACACACTGATTGATCTAAGAGGTATTGATCTTTTTGATGAACTAACACACATTCCATCAAATTGTAACCCACCAACACACACACAAAACCAAATCAGCAAACATATTAAGTAGCAATTTAATCAAAGACCCCACACATATTATTATTATTATTATTATTTGTGACACTATGATGTAAGAGTTCGCTCTTCACTCACGATGATGAATCAACATCAACAAATCAACAACATCTGAGAAGGAAAAAACTTCTCAAGCAAGTGAGTATGCGTGCAAGTGAGCAAACTTTCACAGGTTGATGAATGAATGAATTTTTGCTCGTTTGTAACGGCAAATGATGGAGAGAGAGAGAGAGAGAGAGATGAAGAGACCTCTCTCTCTCTCTCTCTCTCTCTCTCTCTCTCTCTCTCTCTCTCTCTCTCTCTCTCTCTCTCTCATTCTCTTTACATGATGTACTCTCACACTTTCATGATTAAACTATCAGTTCGAAAGTTTGAAGAGATATCCTTTCGTTTGTCGTCTTTGGGTTAGATCAGCTGGGAAACGTTGGTCAATTCTTGGTATTGTGAGAGATAGAAAACGTTGGGAATTATGAGAGTGGAGTTGAGTGATTGGGTTATGATGAGGTTTAAGTAAAATTTTGGGTTACTGGTTGCCAGAATTGTTGAATAGAATTGACATTTCACTGGATGAGATTATTTTTATCATGAAAAACGATACGAGTTAAAGAAAGAAAAAGATTGTTTGTGTTTAAAATTGTTGATTATATTTTTGCATTATGCTGTTGATTGCGAAAGCTGGAATGCTTTGGATAGTTTATGAGAGGGTGAAGAGTCAGAGGACATTGTTCCTGTACTTGATTTTGTCCTTTCTTCATTGGCTGAAGGACATTTTCGGCAAATTATTATGCATTCTATCAAGATGATGAAAATGATTGGTGGCAAAATGATTAAAATAAGAATAATCCAATCAAATGGATATAACAAAAGCAACTTTTCTTCCATTCCTGCATTTCTTTTTCGATTAGGATCTCTGGTTATGATGAGCAAACCCTTTTCAGCGGTGAAAGTTTCACTGTAAACCTCAAAATAATTACCAGAATAATTGCCCCTCAATTTTTTCCTATCTACATTCACAACAACTCGATCACCAAATTGAGATTTGAAAGTATAAGGTATTTGACCAACCAATTTCATGAGTCCCTCGCCTTGCTCGATTTTTGCTTCCAGATTACCAAAACAATAATCATCATTCTGCCCAGTTGAACATGAAGAGTTTACCCACTTACAATTGAGTATGTATCGTGAAAGTTTACAAGTTGGACATGAATTGAAATCTTCACAATGTATTACGGGAATTTTTTCATATGGCCTGTAAATATCTTCTCCTAAATGAACTCCTATTCTGACGGAACCTTCTTTCTCATCAATAGCAAAACTCGGTGACTTGGTGAAATTCTGGGTCTTGATTCCAATATTATTTTCCCTACAATTTTCCATTTTATATTTATCTGATGAATCAGATAGTATGAAGTCACAAACTATAAGAGGAATAGTATCCGGACTTTTTACCAAAATGTAGATTAATCTGATTCTTGCTACTTCATGACCCAAATTCAGGAAAAATAGAGTCTGCCTTGGAATACTCTTATTCAGAGTAAAATAGAGTTCACCATCAACAGATATGAATGGTATCTGATCTCTGCATCTATTTCCGATTTTAATTTCTTCGGAATTAGCCAAAAATTTATCCAATCGATAGAGATTATCCGAAATTATTCCTTTTCGACATTCATCTATTTTGCTATCGAGTGCATTGAATAGAGGAATGAGTTCTCCACCATAATATTGGATCCCAGTCGGAATGATTTCATATGGATAGACGAAAAGTGGCTCAGAATAAATGGGAATAAAGTGTAGGATGTTCGAGAGGCTTTCTGCATCAAGCGTGATGTTTGATTTGACTGATAATTTGATTGCTGAGATGACATTCTCTAATTTTTTCGTCTCACTGGAAAATGATTTAATTCGCAAAATTACTATGGACATAGCATGCTGGAAACCTGCGAATATCTCCTGATTCCACAGGAACATGGACATGAACTTCCATCCCCCTTTCGGATCAATCGATACGGATTGAGTTTTTTTAACGATCGTACCGTTTAGATTAACAATCGTTAATAGAGTTATGTTTTCAATTCGATCTGAGGCTTTGATCTGTTTAAAAGCCAGAAGATTTTGGTCGTCTTGTAGAGGAGCATAAATCAAATCAGGCTCAATAACAGAATAAGCATCGTTTATGGTTCCATCAGAAGAATTAACCAGTAAAATTGCTGTTTCGTTCACTATGACAAAATACTCCTTATCACTACCAATGTAGAAAAATTGAGAAGTGAATATATCAGTATCCTTGATTGTTAAAGTGTTCAATCGATATCGTAGATGTTGTCCATCTCGATCGAAAATCACCGCTTTGTCATCCCAAAAAATTGGTTTCATTCGAATATCATTATAATTTATTAGATTTACAATGTTATGGCTCACAATTAACCGAAGCCATCCAAAGATGATGAATAATCTGATGACATTTTGTACAGAAGCATAGCTTTGGAGCCCAAAATACATCAAAGTTCGAAGTAGAACAGTTTTGGAGAACACATAGAAAATCAAAAATATTAGGGCAAAAGTGTTTATTGATGGAAATCAGCAACAATATTGAAGGATTCTCGAAAATAGTGATAAGTGAAATTCTGTAGTTATGTGAGTGATTATCAAAAACAATCGAATGGGCTAATCGGGATTATTTTCAGAAAGTACTCATTAAAAATGATCGAATGAATTATGAGAGAATGGTGATCGAGAAAAGACTCTCCCCTTCAATCATTATTACTCACTAAATCACAAGACATTTTCCTTAATTTTTCAAAAGTTCTGTTAAAAATGTCTTGCAAGAGAAACTGAATAGATTTTTTCCTCAAGCCCTTGAATAAGGTTTCATTTAGTGTGACATGATTGGAAATCCAAAACTGACTAGTCATTTTCATGATCTTATCATCTTATCATCATCATCGCACTTCTCCACCCTTTCCTCAAGATTATGAGAACAATAATTGTTCGCATGTCCAACTGAACTGGATGAGGTCGTTACATGCAATTGATCAGGTATTGTGAAAGTTCACTGGTTGAACATGAATTGCAGTTCTCGCAATCAATTATGGCAGTTTAATCATAAAGCTTGACACATCTTTCAACACCAACCCCTATCTTAATGGGACCTTCTCTTCAATCGATAGCAAAACTAGGCAACTTGGTAGAATCGGATAAAAATTTGATTACTGAAATTATATTTTCTAATTTTTGCTTCTCATCAGTGACTCAATCGATCTGTTTCTTAACTATCCTGTTGAGAAATATGAATAAAATTGTGCTCAGTGATTCGATATGAACCATTGATTGTCTTGTCAGAGGAATATCAAAAATGTTATTCATCTTGATCAAAATCACTAATTGATGGTCTCAAGAAATCGGTTTCATCCCTATGTCATTGTGATTTATCAGATTTATAATGATGTGGTAGAGAATCAACCGAAGCCATCCAATGGGGTTGAATGGGATTGAATAATTCCATGATATCTTGTAAAGTGCAAAACTATGGACCCCAAAAATCATCAAAACTGTACATGAATGAAAACAAAACAATTTTAGAAAACATTTAAAAAATCATGATGCTTCAGAGAGGATCCATAGAGTAGGATAGATCTATGCTTGATGACGATCTTAAGCAATATTTGAGAATATTCCTCCTAAGTCGATAAAAATCGCGGAAACTTTGTACCTATACTTATCTACTAGTTTTGTGTAATGTTTCGAATGAACGAGAATAGATCCGTTTTTTGGGTACAATACCCTTTAGGATTATAAACAATGTTTCCAAACTACATGAATTGGTTTTTATTACGAAACATCTGACAATGAGGTGGAACACTCATGAGTGGGCACAAGATGGGTTGAAGTTTTTCCATCAATCGGATGCTAATTCGTACGGCATGCTGAGCCAGCTTCGAAGAATCAGATAAATAATGATTACATCTTGCGCAAGTTTTCAGAATAAATTAATTTAATTGTAATTCATTATATCTTTTAACGTGTCCCCTAAATTTGTAAGAAGAGAAATTCACAAAGGGAAAATTTTCCAGAAGTGTATAGATTAGTTTTTCGCTATAACCAGAAAATTTGATTAATTTCGAAAAACTAGGGAAAGAGGAATGAAACTGATTACTATTTTTGTGCTTTTTCATTTTTTCATCTCATGTCCATCTTTTCCTCTTGATGATGTGTCAGAATTGGAAACCAACGATTCTGAGATACACTCTGATGGGACAATGATTGATTCAAACCTCATTCCTAGGATTGAATCAACGAGAGCTCGCTCAGACCATTTGAGCTCGGTTGATGGAAAATCGTCTGAAAGTCTATCAAAGTAAGATTGTAATCAGTGAACCAAGCGAATAATTACTTATGTCCAAACTATTTTCAGATCTCATGCAATTGGACGAGATCCTCCTGAAGTCATGACTAAATTGAATTATGATGTTGGCGATTCTGGTATATTGCTTGGTAATCACTTATATGCAACGCAAGGTCGAACTCCAAATCATTTAGACGTATATCATATTCAAGATGACAATTTTGTGAAAGATGCAATTGCCAAATATTTTGAGTTCGAAGTATATCTTTTTCAAACTGGCTTCGAATCACCGAGAAAAGAAGGTCTAGGTAATTCAACATCTCAAAACCAAACGTCTATCCATGACCTGAAATATCACCTATTTCGAAAACCTAACAAAAAAGAAACTTTTAAATTCACTTCGAATGCTGATGATTCTGGTGATTCTGAAACTTTTACCCATCCAATGGCTATTACCAAAAATTCGAAAGCTTCTCAGCACACTGACGATCCACGCCAAACATCACTCACTGCATTCCTTCCAGATGATAACAAACCGAGGGGTCCCAAAATAATAGAGTCGAAAATTCATGCCAAACCGAACAGTGTTACCTCAGATCACACCAATATACAGGCCACTGATGGTCATACACACACGGAATTCATGGTAAAATCTTATCAAACACATGGTTACTACAAGAATGCTGATGTTGATAATGTTGTGATATCAAATGGAATTACAGCTGTGGAATGATATTACTTCCTGTAGCATTTTTAAAATCATGATATCATGATAATCATGATTTTCAATTTCAATTTCTTGAAATTTTCCAACTCATATCCATTGATTAAATCAAATCCTTAAGTGCTACTTCTCGAATGATTATTGGCCTTTGACTAGTTTATCTGATACTTTCGATCAACTTATATTTTTCCAATCTACCGTAGCATGTGCTTTGACAGTTGGAAAATGTATAATACATGTATTTATTTATTGTGTAGCAAATGAAAGAGTAGGAACTTTCTCTCTTTCAATCAAAAAAAATCGAAACTGAAAATCGATCTTGAGGGGTATTTCATATCATTTCAAATACATCATATTAGTCTAGACTCATGAATTCTGATTTTCACAGGAAATATTTTGTGGGTGATCCGATTTATAGAGGGAAGAAATCAGAAAATATTTAATGATAGAAATATATAGCCCAATTTTAGCAATAGGCCGTTTTTGCCGAAACATTGTTTTGTAGGGTCATTTTTAATGAAGGCTTTTCACCTCGATTTCTGAGTCTCAGACATCTTTTTTTATTTCAACGAGATACAATTAAAGTTCGTTTCATTTGCATATATTTTCGCTAAAGCTTCATCAAAATTCAACACTTGAGGACCTCCATGTGCCATAGGCGGCACTCACACTATCTCCAGTTAAACAGATTGCAAGACCTCATGACAGATATATGCAAATATTCAAGATGTAATCTCAGAATCATCATTCGCCAACGTGTGTACACTAGTCGATAATAATCAGTAACCCAAGAGCAGAGAGAAAAACTGGCACTATTTTTTGGCCATGTCATCATTTTGGTTTTTTTTCGTCGCTTTCTTCATTAATTTTCGTTGAGTATACAAATAATATTAATTTTATCTTGCTTATTCCTGTTTAATCTACTTTCAGACCTCTTTTTGCTTAAACCTTTGGAAATTTGTGACGAAAAACTGTCAACATTTACACAAAAACCGTGCCAAAGACATGAAAGAGATAAACAAATCGAAATTTCCAATGGAGACGCAAATTTTTTAGATCGAATCAATTCAGATCAACATGGAACCAAACACATGGAACCTCTTGGCAGAGAGGGACCAGTTACTTTGTCAGAGTAAGAAACCGATGAAAACATATCTCACCTCAATCATATTTTTATCAGGAGCTAATACAATAATTCCTATGAGATTTCTTTTGATTTTAATTTATCACCATCATCAAGCTATTTACATCCTTTACTCTCCCCTCTGAATTTTAGTATAGCGTTGGATCAGTTATCGAAGCAACTTAACGATAGACAATATGATTCTAATGGAGTTTATGTTAAAGGATTGGTTGATCAAGAGAAAAATTCACAAATATCTCTCTCACGAGTTGTAAATGCTGGAGATCTATCAGAAATATCTGCCAATGTTGGACTTGATCGAGAACAATCAAATGATCGTGCTTTTAAATCCAATTTAAATTCACTTTATATTGCAACTTATGGCGCTCTCAATGTTCGACGATAATAATTATCTAATTCTATGAATTCATCAAAAAAACAAATAAAGAAATGCCTAATTAAACAAACTTTAATTGAGCTCCTTTGACTCTTTGAGATTTTCAGATTACAAGTGGAGATATAAATTGAATTGTTATCATAAATATTTGAAAATTGAGGGAGGAAAAAATATTGCATAGATTCGGATTTATTACAGATTTTTTTACATAATTCTGAGAGCCCCCACGAATATGCTAATTCTTAAAGAAGCTCTATGACTGGACTTCATTTGATTGAATTCATCTTTTATCGCAAGGCTGATAGGCCTTAATTGCAAAAAAAGATTAGTTATATGAGGACAAAAACCCTTGCATAGGTGCTAAAAGTTTTTAAGCTTAACGTTTGGAATACGGAGAAAGTTGATCATTTTCGCTGTTCTCATGATATGATTTTCTGTTCTTAAATTCAATTGGATAGTTTTTTGGGCATAAAATATTTGATAATTTGATGCTCGATCGAGAGCTGATTGAAGATTTGCAAATCAATATTAATTTTGAATGTTAATAAAACTCACTTTGGAGAATTTTAATTCATGCAGCTTGTAGCATGCATACATGATCAGATTTGAGCATGAATATATAATGAACATGCTTTCAGAATAAATTAACGCAACTGAATTATGATGTATTTTGGTACTGAGGTTTGTCAGGGGGACAAGGATGATAGGAAAAGCTCGTGTAAGAAAGATGTTCATTTTAACATCAGCCATCAATAGGTGAACTTTATGATTCGAAAAAAAATTTGATGAATCCATTTTAGTGTATTATTTTGTGACTGAAACAAAAAAATGAAACAGATTACAACTTTTTTAGCTTTCTATTTTTTCATCACATGTTCAGCATTTCCTCTGGATGATGGCTCAGAGTCAAAGAGAGATGGGTTAAGAATAAACTCAAACAGGGCAACAATCAACCCAATTTTCAATCCTGATATGGAACCAGCTCAAGATCGTCAAGATGATCTAAGCTTAATTTTTGGAAAATCACCTAAAAGCTTATCAAATTACATGTATGTTTGAATCCATGGCTTCCAAAAATAATTACTTATACCTGACTTTTTCAGCCCACCTGTGAATGATCAAAATCTTCCTGAGACAATGGCTAAATTGAATTATGATGTTGGCGATTCTGGTATATTGCTCGGTAATCACTTATACGCAACGCAAGGTCGAACTCCAAACCATTTAAACGTATATCATATTCAAGATGATAATTTTGTGAAAGATGCAATCGCCAAATATTTTGAGTTCGAAGTATACCTTTTTCAAACTGGCTTCGAATCACCGAGAAAAGAAGGCCTAGTTGATTCAACATCTCAAAACCAAACGTCTATCCATGACCTGAAATATCACCTATTTCGAAAACCTAACAAAAAAGAAACTTTTAAATTCACTTCGAATGCTGATGATTCTGGTGATTCTGAAACTTTTACCCATCCAATGGCTATTACCAAAAATTCGAAAGCTTCTCAGCACACTGACGATCCACGCCAAACATCACTTACTGCATTCCTTCCAGATGATAACAAACCGAGGGGTCCCAAAATAATAGAGTCGAAAATTCATGCCAAACCGAACAGTGTTACCTCAGATCACACCAATATACAGGCCACTGATGGTCATACACAAACAGAATTTATGATAAAATCTTATCAAACACATGGTTACTACAAGAATGCTGATGTTGATAATGTTGTGATATCAAAGGGACTAACAGCCATGGAATGATCAAATTACCAAGCATCTCAATCTGAGTGACTGGGCATATAAATCCAGATTTTTTCAATGTTATTGATAAAATAGTAAATTACCGTGAATGTTCAAAAACAATAAGCCTTTAGAAACCAGCTTGATAGATTCCTAGAAAATATGAGTAAAATAGAGAAAAACTTCTTGTTATCAACTCTAATTGAGCTCATCGGAAACTTCGATTAAATATATGTTCGATCGAAAAAATAATAATTCGTATGACATGTCCTGTACACAATTTAATCAATTATATCAAATTTAATGATAGGAATATACCAGCCTTCGTTTGGCCAACATCCATTTCTTTTACTCTACAAAGATTACCAATTGTACTTCACTCTTTATATAAGGATTAAAATGAAGTGGAATACTGAAATTCGATGAAAGAAAATCTTAGGACTGGTAAAGAGAAGAGATGAAAACTTCTCGTAGAGACAGAAAAGAAGTTGATCTTTTTAGCTTTTATTTGATTTTTTTATTTTCGGACGTTTATGACTTGGTCCCAGAGATTCTAATGATCCTTCGCTTGATTCGATGCTTGTGCGAGATTTTTTCTTCATTGATTGAAGCGATGAATAAATGATGCACACACCAATACCGAGCCCAAAAATAAGCAGAAGAACGATGATCATTAGGCTATAATCCTGTTCGATGGATATTCGAAAATATCCATATCATTCGATATTCCATCTTTTATTTTTGTGAGAATTCCTCTAACACGTACTTTCCACTGATTGGTCTGAGGCTATTCTGTGTGAGAAATCTCGATTTTTCCTAAATCCATGTCTCAAATGAAGATTTGTTCAGGAATTTTCTCGAAAATTTATCAAACCTATTCAATTGAACTTTCAATACACGCACATTACGTGACCCTCTAAGCCTATATATTTGACCAAGCATTTCAGTATTCGAGGAGTTTGAGATAAGATAATCGATTTATATCAAAGCATTTAACGAGTAAAATTCCTTTTTCTACATTTACGATTAAAAGGGTTGATGAAAGTTGTCAAATCAGAGAATAAAAAAGAAACTGATGAAAATAGAGTAGCTACATGTATATTTCCTGCCCAAAAACTGAAATTCAACGAGATCGATCCTCATTCTCAAATTTATTGATATTTTCTTCACATTTTTTGAATATATTTTATTACTACATAAATAATCAAGTCTGTATGGAACGCTCTGATCTTGTGGTATGATTTCCATTTCTTGATATATTTTCGGTGACTGGATTTAAAGAGGCAGCTCGTCGAGTGCTGGGCACAGTTGAATATCGACTATCAATTTCCGCTTGAGTCATACCAATCGAATGATTTGGGCTCAAAAGAGGCTGATATTGTGATTCAAGATTCAAATTGGTCTGAGTATGGGTATTTGATATGGTTCGACCGATACCCTGATTCAGTGTGGTCTGGCTTGTGGTTGGCGCGCTTATATCTACAATATTGTCCAATGTTGGATCACGATTGCGTTCATATATGATCTCAGATATTGGCGAATGTCCTGGTAAGCTGGATTTCAGGATCCGAAGTAATCGCCTTTTTTGTATGTATAAGCGAATTGATAAGACTAGAAAAATGCATAGGCATGTTCCAAAAAATGAGATCAAAAAATAGAGGACCAGCCGCTCCTTGTTTCCTGTAAAATGATAAAATAGAATTAGAAAGATGTTAGTTTTTTTTCAAATTTATTCAGAAAGTTTTCACTGACTTTTTCATATTATTTCTTATTCAAACAGGAAGTACAGTGTATTAGAAAAAATAATTAATTTTGGAGGAATTTAATACCCCAATTGCAGGATAATAGCTATCAGATTATATCAGACTCAATTTTTGAGAAGTTTCATGAGATAATATGATAAAATAATTGAAGATTTGTGGAGAATTTGCTCATGATAGAAACAAATTAAGCCTAAATTAGCTCTGTAATTGATTTTCTTTCAATTCAATTTTGAAGAGCAAGTTAAAAACTAATCTC
This sequence comes from Brevipalpus yothersi, assembly GCA_003956705.1. Taxonomy (NCBI): domain Eukaryota; kingdom Metazoa; phylum Arthropoda; class Arachnida; order Trombidiformes; family Tenuipalpidae; genus Brevipalpus; species Brevipalpus yothersi. The sequence goes on along the minus strand of QZCP01000207.1, from coordinate 54,014 downwards.
ATAGTTCACGGCTATAATCATGGTTTGACCTTCCAATTACACAAGGTTGCTTACTATTAACCTTTCTATTGAGGTGCAAGATGAGAACTATAGTTTCCATAATGAATCTAAGACATAAGTCTCAGGTGAAATGAACAAACTCAATTCAGAAGCGATGTTAGCGATGGATAAACTTGAAACGTGTTTGCCCACTGGAATTAAGTTTAATTCTCATCTGGCATCAAATTGAAAGTAATGTAAGGTATATTACAAGATTGAGTATAGTTGATTTTTCTAGATGAGGCTGAGGTTCCGGTTGAATATGAGATCAAAGTGGAAGAGTGATGTGTTCTAGGAGTGTTTTTCGTGTGTGAGAATATCTCCAAAAAATGAATGAATGAATAAACCTCAGGTCAAAAGATAGCCGAAAATGTGTTGTAAAGAAAAGAAAAAATCAATTGTTTTACAAGTATTTGCTCAACTAATTATGAGATGAGAGGAAGAGGAGAAGATGAAAGAGAAAAGAAATAATAATCAATTCTTGATTATGCTCGTGGGCTAGAGAATAGAATATTTTTATTGCCTGAGGAAAACTAAGCGGAATTGAGATATGAGAAAACTAATAATAATGAAGCTATTGCCAAAATTGTTTGAGAAGAGAGAGAGAGAGAAAGAAATTTTAGCGAAGGCTTGGTGAAACTTCAATTAGAAACCAATAATTTTCTTGATTATATTCTTTCTCAGACCACCTCGATCACAGATTTATCTTCGCGGCAATATGCAAAAGACTGGTTAACCAACGCATTTTGCGGTTGAGTGAAGAATGGTTAGGTGTTCATATACTGGTATATAGTGTTCACTAAAATTCTATTCATTCTTTGAGCAGCTCAATATGATTCAATCTCATTATATGGGAAAAGGTGGTGAAAAAAGATTCAGCTATTAATATGCTGAAGTGTTCGTGATGCCATTAATTGAACGAAAATTGGCTCCGAAAATAAATCTTTCTCCAAAAATCATCATATTTATTTCCATAGCACATCCCAGAGGACTTTTTCATTTACCCTACTGTAAATAATTTCTTTCATTCAAAGATCTCACATATGTTGATTTATATTCCAGTAGACAGCAAATATTTCATGCAAATGAATCGAAAGAAAAGGGAATTTTGGGTATAATTCTAGACTCGACACGATCGCTTTGATGGACCAAAACGAAATCGAATTTCAGACTTGCAACTCAACACAGTGGCCAACGATGACACCCTTTGTGGCCGAATGTCACTAAATTATCCAGTCTACAAAACCCCTGAAGGCGGGAGATCATCAATCGTGTAACCGATCGAAACCATGCAGAGTCAAAGTTTGCAAGGTAAATATGTGACTGGCAAGGCAAAAGGTCAAAGTGTATGGCCCTGGTGGCACGAGCATATATACACGGAGAGAGAGAGGGCCAACAAAATTGACTTTCAGTTCTCTACTCACTTTTCAGGACTTTCTTCCTCTCGCTCTAGTTGCTCTAGTACATCTCTCTTTTGGTTCTAACATGAACAGCTCGCTTACTTGGATAAACAGAATCGACCGGAAAAACCTATGCCATGAGTTTGCCAATGAAATGCGAATTGTGTTCATCAAGAAACCAGAGGAGCTTAGCATGTCCGACCAGCAGGCATCTCTATTGAAAGCCTTTCAAACATACGGTTGGCTGGTAAAACTTTTGTGTAAGAGGGAGAGAGAGAGATGAGGAAAGATAGATGGAAGAGAGAGAGAGAGAGAGAGAGAGAGAGAGAGAGAGAGAGAGAGAGAGAGAGAGAGAGAGAGAGAGAGATGTGTGTGTGTGTATAAAGTTAGGAATATGTGGTTGCATGAGAAATGATTTTTCGTGTACTAGTATTCAAAAGCCTTGGTGGTTAAAAGGGAGGAGGAAGATACAATCAATGGTGGTAACTTATTTTCGAAAACATCAAGAAAGTGATTAATATTCGATCAAATTGATTTTCATCTTGAAATAGGAAATTAATTACATTTTATCTGATATTCCCAGTGAGATCAACGGTATCTCAGTGATAGGAGGAGATTTTCATTCTTACTACTTATTTTCTCTTGTATTCTTTCCTCTTTATCACATTGAGACGAGCTTTACCGAATATGAGGTCCACAAAACGATCCTCTTATAAGTTTCAACCACCAACTAGATCTGAGAGAAAATTTTTCCTCCTGATCAACTTTACCATCTTCTTTCCATCCAAACTATTCTGACTGTGGGCGAAAGTTCAATGGCCCATCAGTAGAAAGATGTAGAGAGGACTTTTCCGTTCTATCCACAATGTCTCTCTCTCTCTCTCCCTCTCTCTCTCTCTCTCTCTC
>QZCP01000207.1:37256-49023 GCA_003956705.1 Brevipalpus yothersi | reverse complement strand
GAGAGAGAGAGAGAGAGAGAGAGAGAGAGAGAGAGAAATGAAGTAATAAATTGAGCTCTATAAGAATGTTTGTATAATATGACAATGATAATTGTTTTCTTGAAATGTGTGCATATATTCAGAATACATTATATATATTTGACTCATGAAGCCAGGAAGAAAATATAAGGAAGAAAAAACTATCGAAAGCAAAGCGTTTCACATTTTTAACGAGACCAAGCCTCATCTCACGATCTGTCATTTATTCTTGGGTAAAGCTTTCTCTCTTCTATGAACTTTATCGGGTAATGTTCAGGGAAGATTTACCGATTCAGAGTGACCTGATTGTGGCTTTTCTTTTTTTCGATGATTGATTGGCAGCAGTTGAGAAAGAAAGAGAGAGAGAGAGAAGATGAGAAAAAAGAGTGGCAAGCAAATATTCAAGAACGGTTAAGATGGTTATACAATGTAATCGATTCGCAAGCTACCACCACTCAAGACAGTTTAGATAAGGTCACGATCATAAACAATATAAATGCTATGTGTACGTATGTATGAATGTATCTATTTCTGCTGGAGAGCATGAATTTGAATCTTGTTTCCCGTATTCTGGAAAGATGAGAGCAAGATAAAAGATGGAAGCTCAACAATCCCGCATCTTATTGAAATTCTTTGCCTTAATGATTTCTTTCCGCCGTAATTAGTGGTATAGGAGGAGTTCTTGAGGAGAGAGAGAGAGAGAGAGAGAAAGAGAGAGGGAGAGAGATGATCTAAATGAACTAGATAAGCTATTCATTCTGATTTGCTCATCTCCACAAAAATTTAGTGAAAGTTTTGGAGAAAAGAGAAAAGCAAAAACTTTTTTCCAAGTTCCTTTCCTTCTTTTTTTCACGACTACTACTATCATGCATTCATTTGTGAGCATATATTTGCTTTTGCCTCCTATTTCAGGCCCGGTGGCCAGTTAAACACTGGTCAGTCAACCGATTACTTCTCCTTTATTGCCCAGGTAACATTACGTAAAACGTTGGCCTAACACTGCGTGTGTGCATATATCTTTATTCCCTTTTCACTGTCCATCCACAGCTTTCTCAGGCCATAAATCGTATCTCGCTAAAAACCTTGTCTCATGCCTTTTAGTTAAAGAGGAGAAAGCTATTTTTCCCGCTCATTTTTGGGAGCCCAGAGAAAGAGAAAGAGAGAGAGAGAGAGAGAGAGAGAGAGAGAGAGAGAGAGAGAGATGAAAAGCCTGAAAAAAGGCATTCTTTCCGTTTAAATAATTTGAAATGAGTGAAAAACCTCTTCACTTCTCTGAATCTATCGATGAGGCCCAAGTGAAGATGGTTTTTCTCTCCCTCTTCCTATACATTCTGCAGTTGATGATGATTAACATAATCAATGATAAAGTTGACAAGGAAATCGTTTTGCTCATCACTAGTGTGTTAGAATAGATTGAGAAACAGAGACAGAGATAGGAAAAAGATGGTCAGAGGTCGAAGGTCAGCCAATGTGAATCGTATGCTGTCATGTTCACAGGAAAAAATATGCTGTAAAAGAGAAGAAGGTTCCCGTGAAGATTTAGTTTTCGTTCTCTCTCTCTCTCATGTCAGGCCATACTTTCGGTAAACAAGATTTCATGTTGAGAAAGAGAGAGATAGAAAGAATAAGTGGCAAGTTCCAAGTAAGACTCCAGGAACCATTAACACAGCTGAGCTTTCCGTTGCTAGTCGGCAAATCGAGAATGATGTGGCCTCAAGTCAACTACAAGGCCAATATATGTATGTACGAGAGTGAAAAAAAAATTTTTGCCTCAATTTCAAGTCCACACATACATATACACACAAACACGTTCATGTAATCACTTTTACCAAAGCTATTCGTCAAACAGTATGTGTGTGTATGAATTGATCTGATATGATTTGCCTAACGAATTATTATCATTGTTGTCATTATTATAACTGGCTAGCCTCCTGTTGTATTAATATTCGATTATGAGTCATATACAAACATAGGTAACACGATTTGATTGCATAAAAAGTATACTTTCCGCTTGTATAATCATAATTGATACCGAGAGGGAATACATGAATGTATGTGTTCTTTAGGAGATGAATTCTTACCTTTAAGAAAAACATAGGCTGATATCCAATCGGCAAGAAAGCCAACGGTTCTGGCCGCCAGTGTATGTGAACAATCGCACTTAAAAGTGACACTAAATTGTGATTGTGATGATTGTGGATAGTCCAATGGAGGGACAGGGCTCATACTACCACAGGCAAAAGCCTGGTATTGATGATTATGATGATTTCTTGGCGGAATGATGGAACGAAATATGGGAGACTGTGTGGACGAGATGAGGATGAAAAGTGGATGAGGAACGGAAAATTTTTTCCGTTGATGATAATCGGATGAGAATGAAGAATATCGAAAAGATGGCAATTATGGTGATGATTATGGTGATGACAATGGCGATGATTATGGTGACCAATACCGGAGATTAAATTTCAATCCAATTCCAGTGATAGTTTCTCTGGAAAAATATTTCATTGATCAGATCAATGAGATAAAAAGAAGAGAAAAAATGAAAATAAAAATATGTGGCGAAAAATATTCTCTTTTGAACACACATAAAAACTATTGTGTAAGTGAATTTAAGTGACAAGTGAATAGCATATCAAAGATTGGCTACAAAAAAAATTTTTATCAGCTATCAATCATTTTCTTTTGATCATTTATTGAAGATATTGAATTTCAATTTCAATCTTTTTTCCACCAAAAAAAGAAAATCTAAGCAATTGAAGTAGTGAAGTAGGCAGTGTTTGAGATGAAAATGAAGAAGTGACAAAAGGAAGAAGAAAAAGATGATGATAAAAGAAAAGAGAAAAAGTATTTGCCAAACCGGTTAACTATTGAGTTAAGTGAATTTTTTTTCTTCATCCTTTTCATGTTCTGATCATACACAGCATTCATATATACACACACTTATACACACAATTGGTACCAAAAAGATGGGCAAAATCATCACACCATCATCACCATGATCATCTTCACTGAATACACACGCACACACACACACCACAAATGATAATGATTTCCGAAAAAAGTAAACAGATAATATACATGAAAAATATTTAGCCTTTAGCCCTCATAAAAAGAGAGCGAATCTTTTACACACACTCACAAGGTTTGGCCCATCAAAAGAATGCTATTGTGTTAGTGTGTAAGCATGCGAATTGAATGGAATAAAAAGAGAGAGAGAGCCTCCAAGTCATTGCGGAATAGAGAAATAGTATCTGGGAAATAATAATAGATACCTTCTCTCTCTCTCTCTCTCTCTCTCTCTCTCTCTCTCTCTCTCTCTCTCTCTCTCTCTCTCTCTCTCTCTCTCTTTCATGATTCATGTGTATGATGAAAGGTAGAGAGAAAATTTTCACAACCGAACGATATTTTCAATAGAGATGTCATTCAGGACTTTAGTACTGATACATTATTTTCCTCCTCGTTAATTCTATCTTTTTCTTCTTTCTTCGAATGATATTGGCTATGAAAACTAGCTGAAAGTACGTATCAACTGAGATCTCAACTATCGGCCGGGAGAAATGAGCATTGGGCTAGTGATTTGATGATAGGAATTCATGGATATCTGAATAGATCATCACTATTAGGATGGATCAAATAGTTCTCGGCGGATAAGGAGAGAGAGAACTGGTCGAACCTGATTAAATACAGTGGCCACATTCTATACACCACATGGGTAAAAAATTTTTGGGATAATCAATCTTGATCTTGGGCCTTGGGGAAGTTAATTTTATTCTTACCTTTACGATCATCGTAAAAGTTGTGGATAAAAGTTATCAGAGTAAAGAACAAAAAAGGACACAGCATAAGGTACTGATGCTGTATCTTTATTTCCACAACTCAAATTATCATTGAAACACTGATGAGAAGAAAAAAGAGAAGAAGAAGAAAAAGAGAAGCAAACAAGAAAACTTTTTTGATACATGTGTACATGGTATACATCAGGCAAAGCACGCTTCCATTAGCTTTTGGGTCCAATGAATGTTACTGATTTCGAAAGTTTCAAAGTAACGTGAAAAAATGTTTGGATAGAGAGAGAGAGAGAGAGAGAGAGACCAAAAAAAGAAGCGAAAAAAACTGTGTGTTATTCCGGATATGTGATGCTGATAAACACTTGCCATTACATCAAGGCTTAACTGCTGTTACTTGATGAAGTTTTACTTGTTTTTACAACAAAATAATCAAATTGAAAAGAGAGAGAGAGAGAGAGAGAGAGAGAGAGAGAGAGGCGAAACTTAGCACGAATCTTTCTCTTTTTTTCTCGATGAATTCCAATTGAAATTGAGCCTTAGAGCGTTGTTGATAATATTGACAATGTGAACACACATAGCTCAAGTTTGTATGAATGCATTCCACTTATTTTATTTGCTTAATTATTCATGAAAGAAGAAATGAATGGAAATGAAACAGATATAACAGAAAAAGATGAATGGTGATTGAATCATCCACAACAAGTCGAGTGAGGTCTTTTTTTTGCGGAGAAAGAAAAAGATTTAGAAATGATGAACAAGAAGAACGACTTCCTCTTTTCTCTTGGTCAATGATATATCTACATATCATGTCTTCACAGGATGCTGTACTTAGGAATGGAAACAAAAGGCATTCCTTCATGTGAACATGTCATCGGTGACATGGAAGAAGGAGAAGAGGATTGAGAAAAGTAACTACATACTGTCATTCTATGGACTAGTGAATTTTGTACAAGCGACTTCATTCAACAAGTTCTGTAGAGTCTATGTATGTTTTGATATCAGTTGAGAGAAGAAAAAATGATCCTCCAAAAAGCTAGAAGAAAAAAAAGTTCTGCTCTCTGTTCAATCATCATGATTCGCTTCTCACAGATAAGTGATAAGTTCCGTGGCGGGAAATAGTTTTGGCTAAGGAGAAAATTTTTTCATCTTTTCGAAAAGTTTTTCTTCTTTTCTTCATCTTCTTGGGTTTCTTTTTCTCTTTCTTTTTCATGCTGTTTAGTGGGTCCGATGAGCTTTCCAGATACCCACGTTGTCATATTTCGACTGGTTAACATCATCTCAGAAATGAATTAAGAAGAAGAGAGAAGTAGAAAGAGAAAAAGATACAGACTAAAATTAAAGAAATGATAATTCGTTTTCTGAGTCCATAAAGTATGGCTATAAGTTATAAAAATAAGAGGCGAGGTGAACATTTGCAATAAGATGCATCTTAAGTCAAAAAATTTGATGATTCCCGAGGAGTGGGTTTTCAAAACGAAACGAAATCCAGCACTATGGGTGATCATTGATCTCTCAGAATACTTGAAATGCGAAAGTGGTAAAAATGATGAGTCAAGCAAGTGATGTAAGCTAAGCAAGTAAGAAGGAGAGAAAAAAATGAATCTAAGAAGGATTGAATATTCCTCTCTTCTACATACCTTTTGATTCAGAGTATGAACAAAAATTTCGCTACCTGCTGACTTTTATTTTCTAGCTCATAGCTTTTCGAATTATTTTTCATTTTATTATTAATATTTTTCTCTCTCACAAGATAATACCTTTTGATATGCCACTCTCTTCTCTCTTCTCTCTTCTCCTCTCATCATCATTGGAATTTGAGAAACTTTCCTGCTCTCTCTCTCTCTCTCACAGATCAAAGGTAGGTATATATTCTAGAAGAGATGGAGAGAGACTAGAATACAGAATTTGAAATGATGGTTATTTAAGACACCTTGCAAGAAACGGAAAGGAAGAGGAAGATATAAAGACTATGAGAACATACGAACAAATGGGCTTGAAAAATGATATCAGTCGGGAAGTTCTGATGATAGATCATGTCCATCAGAGAACTGTAATCGATATTTTTATTTCATTCTTTTCTTGGCTTACCTTAACAACGAACATACATATACACACACTACAAGTCAATAATAATAAAATCGAGAACATGATTAGCCGGAAAAAATTGAGAAAAGGAAGAGCAATCTAGACTCTTGAATAATGGGTATTACATGATTCCGAGAATACCTTTGTGTGTATGTGTTTGGCCGACTGTTATTGATAGTATAATGATGGTAGCTTGATTGATAAAAGTGCATGTAATTGATTCCCGTAAAGGTGAGAGAGGAAGGGAAAGAGAAAAGAAAATCTTCAAGGAAAGGGTTGAATCATCGTTTGTCTGTAAAATTATGAGGCTCAATTGAGTAAATGAGAAGTGGAAAGTTATGGTTAATAAAGTAAATTTAACATGAAATTCGATGAGCTTCTTGCATAAGTGAAAAATTGATGTACTTTCCAATCAAGCTTTCTCAGTTTTTTTTTCACTTTCTCTTTCTCCCTTGGCTCATTTGATAAACACTCAAAAACAAGAAAAAAGAGTCCAAAAATCATTTTGAGGCCAAAATGTTTGAATTATACACGTTGTGTGTGCATATACAGGCTCATTTTTCTCACACTTATATGAGTTTCCTTGTTGGCCACAAAAGTTGCCCATTCATGATTGATAATCGAAAAAGCAAGGCCTGCATTGGCCAACGAAATTTAACAAAATTTTTGTGTGTAATATAAAATTGGCTAACAAATGAATAAACAGTTTCAGCTGATGGCAAGCTCAAGATTGAAACAAAAGCTTTTCTCTCTTTCTCATTATTATTCTCTTACTCTTACTCTTTACCTGAATCCATTGAATTCTCTCTAGCAGAACGGAGACTTCCGAATGAAAGGGTAAAAAACAGATCAAATGTTAGCTGAATTGTGAATGATTTATTGGCTAAATCTATTAGTTGACTTAAGATTGATGGCCAAGAAACACGAAACCTAACATCATGAATTTAATTTTAAAAACCTTCAACACTTTTAATTAGACAGATAAGAAAATGTGCCTCAAGGTGATTAGAGTAGGAAAAAAAGGAGAAGGTATGTACATATCATGAAGAGTTTGAGTGCAAAAAAGTAGGATTCAAGCTTTTGGCAAAGAGAGAGAGAGAGAGAGAGAGAGAGAGAGAGAGAGAGAGAGAGAGAGAGAGAGAGAGAGAGAGAGAGAGAGAGGATGAAAAATCTGCACCCACTGTCATTATCAAGTTTGAAACATCAAATCTATCAGATTCTCTATCAAATTCAGATTTATTGCCCATGATACTCGATAGCAAAAGGAGCGCATCTTACAATTTGATTCACCTCAACATGCATGTCAAGCTCGAGTCACAACATGAGGACTAAAGGACAGTCTCTTTCCTTCGTGAGATGTGATTTTCGGAAATCAAATGATGAGAAAAATATTCTAGAAACAGGAAAGAGAAAGTTAATGGTAGCATACCAAATCGAATTCGATCACTTGGATTGAGCGTTCTCTTTTTGGTTGGCTAAAATGGCGGGAAGAGAAAGAATTGAGAGGTCGATCAATTGTCGGTTGAGCTATTATAAGTGGGCATGCAGCAACAAGTAAAGGTGAAAATAGAGCAACCATAGCTGAAGAGAATGACTGACCAATCAAGCAGGCCACTTGTGATCGTACACACATAAATTGGAGGCCCTAATTTATCACAGAGAGCTCTTGTTTCGATGATAATGATCTCAATAAGCTGTTCACACACACACACACACACATGACCTATCCTAGATCAATTTTTCTCGCTCCTCGAGAATCGTGCTCATAGTTTCTAACACACTTTCGGACGCTCTTGATAGCCTCTCAATTTTCTTTTCATCTCATCCCAAAAAATATCATACCAAAAAAGAAAAAGATACATACAATAATAATACAGGCACATCATCATCAATAACAACACACTTGATGAGCATAACAAGTAATCATGGCCCAATTCATCAGTTTATCTCGCGGTCTACCCATCTCTTCAGCTTCATCTTCATCTCTCTCGCTCCTCTTCATCTTTTTCATTGGTAGCCCACGGCAATTGTGTGTGGTTCAGCCGTTTTCTAGGTGGATGGACGAAATTTTTCTGCCATCATGTACAAATGAAAAATGAAGACTTTCTCTCTCTCTTTCTTAAAACTATGGTGGTGTTATGTGATGGGTGTATACGATGATGGAGAACATTCTGTGATCAGTGGGATTATCTTGACAGTGGAAGAACAAAAATGAAATCATGGGCATGTGTGTCTGCTGGTGAGTGTGTGAACTCATGAAAAGAAGATGTTACTCATGGAAACATGATAAGGTGATTCATGTATACACAGACAAAGTTATTCAACTGAATGAATATGGTACAAAATGATTTTTGGCTTCTGATGATCTTTTCTTCTTCCTCCCGTTGTACAGCATGTTCTACTACTACTTTATGAGTTGAGATGGAATCAGAAATGAAATTTAATGTAAGCAGACTGATGCATGTGTGTGGACTATGTATGAGGAGGGCCAAAATAGAAAATGGAAAAGTTGCCAAAAAAATCGCTGAACCACTTTATTGTCAGAACGAAAGATACTTGAATTTCTGAATCAGAGTCTAGAGGAGAAATGTTATGTCTGTACTGATTAGAATACGTCAATTCATCCTTTCGCCAAGATGAATGATGCTCTTAGTTACTCAACACATGAGAGAGTATTCAAATGGAGTCTTGACAATAAAATTAGGCATTTCTTCTGGAGACGAAAAAGGATGCAGATGAGAGAGAGAAAGATGGAACAAGATGAGATAGTTTCAACCAGGAAATGAGCTAGTGAAGTGTTCCAATGTTTTCTAGTAGCTCAGCACCTGATATATTGAGAATGAGAGGAAGAGAAGAGAGAGAATCTGAATGATTGACACCTCTTGATGCCTTCTCTCTCTCTCTCTCTCTCTCTCTCTCTCTCTCTCTCTCTCTCTCTTTCTCTCTCTATTTTTTTCTCTCTCATCATTGCGATGATGCCGCTATCAATAGATCATTTTAAGATTGAAAAACGATGAGCAGAGAAAAATAATGAGTGGCATGAAGTGATGGAAATGAGATGGTAAATATGAAATTCTGTGAAATTTTTTGATGCCTTTTAGTTTCGCTTGGAAACAAGGTTCAATTAGCTATCTCATTCTTTTTCTCCTCTAATCCCCATAAATCACCCATGGGAAAATATATGTGTGGATAAAAAATGTGTATGTGTTAGCATTCCACGCCAGATAAAGTCACTCAAAATAGCTTGTATTGGTATCGTATTTTTCTCTTTTCGATGAGAGAAAAAAATCAGAAGAATCTCTCCGTGAGATCGAAATGAGAGGAGATGGATTAGTGGACTTCTTAGAAGGTATAGTAATTTGAGAATCATGTCATCCAATATATATTTCAGCTATCCGGTGAATTGATTGGGAAAAAAATATTGATCAGCTCGTCAGATCATCACGATGCTTGATATGTTGAAAGCTGAGGCAACCCTTAAGATTGTAATCAAAGATCATGATCAAAATCATGATCCTTAAAACACACAAAGCTCGGAAGTACGTGAAGAATTCATCGAAATAGTGGAGGAGGAGAGAGGAGAGGAAATCTTAGATGAAATAAATGATCTTCTTTCCACATTGATTAATAGCCTAACATCCCCTCATATGTTTGATCGTATAAAAAGGAAGAGAGAAAGAGAGGGAAAAGATGAACTCAAAACAGTGGTTAAAAATTTTTTTTTCAGGATCTTGCCGCTGTGATTATGATGATGATAATCAGTATTTTAGGAGGCAATTGGGCGATGATGATAATCTAAGATACTGGAGCATTGGTTTCCAAAATCGGTGAAAGAAAAAATTTTATCCTCTTATTTTTGAAAGCCAAATAGCCTCAGAAAATTTACACACTCAAGAAAGAGAGAGAGAAAAAAATTAGTACAAGACAACAATCAAGAGATTCAAAGTGAGAAGGAGTATCCAAAGCATAAACTCTCCTCTTTTTCACTTGTCAAATATATTTGAGGAAGAGAGAGAGCGATATAATAGTGATAGTTTGAGGCCATCTTATTGAGTAGAGGAGGATGAAGAAGAATCTTTGAAAATTTTTCTTTGGGCGAAAAATCATCACATGTAATCCTAAAAAGAGAGAGGTTCACATCTATTTATCGTACTACATGCATATATATTTTTGAACATTTGGCCTCAAATGCGTTGGAAGAGAGAGATGTTCCGTTAAAAGTTTTGGGAAACTTTTCTCCCTTTTTCTAACTCATTTTTCTTCTATCTATCATCTTCTTTTCCGGACCGATTTTGGATCATTATTCAAAATTCCAATAGATTTTGACTTGAGATAAAAAATGAGACGCGATAAAGAGCGAAAAGATGGCAATAATGTATCACAATTTTGGATGTTAATCGAATGTCATGTGTACACACTCACACATATGTATGTTTATTGACAATAATAAAATGAAGATTGAGTAGGAAGAGAGAAGGTGGAGAACGAGTTTGACAAGCAATCGGAACTTATTGATGAATTGGGCTTATTTATGATTAGTAGAGAAGCTCGGAAGAGAGATAGAACAGAAATTCTGCTATCCATCTTCCATGAGACAAGAGGAAGACTAGTTGGAAAATTTACATGTCCAAAAGAAGGAGGAAGTCTAGTAAAAGTTTTAGACATTCGCAGACGATATTTACAAGATGCACGTTCATGTCATTCATTCATCATCAACTTTCTCAAGGAAACTTTTGTCTCTCTTTTTTCCTCTCTCTCTCTCCTCATCTCTCTCTATGATAAAATATCATCAGCAACTGTCATGTAATTGATTCGATTCGGGAGATGGAGAGAAAGGAAAAACATTCCCTCTGGATACGGATATGATATATTCTCAAGGCACCCATTTGTGTATTGAGATGAGAGAAAAATTTCAAGAATGTCTCATGAAAACACAGAAGGTATTTATCTACACTATAGTGACTGTCATGAATGTGCTCTTGGTTAATGAGAGTAATTCACAGCATTCATGAGTAAGGATCAATTGATGGATAAGAAATGACTCAACCATACGATGATACACAAGTGGAAGCGGAAAAAAGAGGAGAGAAAAAAATTCACGATAACAAGATATGCTTGTGTGTATATGTGGCTTCATCCTGATATATAAATATACAAAGTCAAGTGACTAGATTTTCATCATCAGAAACAGAAGTAGCAAGACCAAAAAAAGAGGACAAAATACTTACGAAATGAAAATATTATGACTACAATTATTGCTAGAGTGATGATGTTGATGATGAATATCGATGATTGATAAGCACATTTCCATGCACCCAACAGGACGGTAACAACAATTTTCTCCAAGTCCTCAACAGTACCAGAAGCATTTGTGGCAAAAATTCACATCTCAATACTTTCATTTGAAGAGAAAAAATTTTACTGTATCTGGAAAGTTCTGAACCCAAAATTCGATTAAAAATTCGAAACTCGAACTTTTCCGATCAAAACTCGACACAAGAACTGAAAAAATATTGTTTCACAAACTTTTGAAAGAGAGAGTCTCGAGAGAGCTGAGAGAGAGCAAAAAGTTGCTCCCTCACGTCACTAGCGCCACTCTTATGCAGTTCAAATCAATTCTAAAAGAATTCAATTCATGATGAAAATGATGTAATACTTGTTCGAAAAAAAGCCAACTAAGTTTAGTGATCAAAAATTAAACCACAAACTGATTAACTGATTTTGAATTTTGAATGAATTGATTTCAGTTTGTTGAGAGTGTAATTCATTTCAATCACTTGTTTGCTACACAGTTTTCTTGTGCGCAAAGAAAGAGAGATAAGAGAAAAAAGCTACATTTTGAGTCGCCGCTTGTTGATACAGAAGCGATTCTC
>QZCP01000207.1:0-30801 GCA_003956705.1 Brevipalpus yothersi | reverse complement strand
TTTGATGATGATGAATATTCGTCATTTTTTTGCTTTTTTTCGAATTGAGACTTGATTTGCTAATTGCTGGATGCTGATTTCGACTGCATTTGACTATTAAAGGTAAATGCAATTGAAATTCGCTCAAATTTTCTTAAAAGACTCGGATGTTTTGTGTGGTCAATTTTTATCTAATATGGTAACTTTTTGCTTTGAGATGGAGGGGGAAATGAGTGAATGTCGGATGTGTATTCTCGAGACTTATTGAATGGTCTTCAACTTACGTTTTACCATTTTAGATGAAAATTTCCGATTGTTTCCGATCGGAATGTCACGAATCTTTGGGAAAATTGTTCGAGAAGATAATTTTTCATTTTATTTACCTTGTCTAGAACAGAGGAGATAAAAGGCTAGTAGTGTAGTTTGTATGGGATTAGTCATTTTATGTTCTCAATTTTTTTATCGAAAGCAAGTTTTTCTCTCGTTTCATCTTTTTTGCATAGCCAATGAGCTTATCTTCTCCAAAATTATTGCTCAATTTTCCATGAATATGTTTTTGCATTGAATCTCACTCTGAGGACATGGTTTTCTATCACTCAGTTGATGCTGAATGCACTTTTGTTATCATAGAGTTGCTCTTTCCCTCTCTCTTTCCTTGATAATCATTTGAATAGATAATGAAAGGAAGTCAGTAGCGTGATGGCCGAAGGAAGAGGTTATATGAGGGCACAACTTCCTAAAGGAAATTGAGCCAATTTGATGATGGGATTTTCAGCTGACAATATTCGGAATTAATGAGAGAAAGAGCTTGTCTAGAAACTCTTGTACATCAATGAAGGTTGAAAGGACATAAAATTCAATTACTTTCAAATTTTATATAGCAAAAATCAATTCTGTTATCATTGTATTATCACCAAAACCTATGAGGTATGACAAAAATTGAGAACTTTAAGCTCATTGTTTCATTTTTAGAGAAAAGAAGGTACAGCGTTCAAGAAAATCTTATGAGTGGATCGATTACAGATGGATTGATTGAATTGGTTTTTGATGGGACGGAAACACATCATTCAGTATCATTCATTTTTCAGTCTTGATGAATCGTAAATATTCTTTGCCTGATGGAACATTAACAATCTTAGTTCCTGGAACTGAATCAGCTCCAGGCTTGATGATGGCTTCTTCGCCTTTGCTCCATTCAACTGGAGTTACAAGTGATGGATTTTGATCAGTGTATTGGAGTGAATCAACCAGACGGAGAATCTCATTGAAATTACGTCCACATGAAGTTGGATAGCAAATTGTTGCTCGTACTTTTCGATCAGGAGAAATGATGAAAACAGCACGCACAGTTAGAGTATCGGTAGCATCTTTATCCAGGATTCCGAGTGATCTGTGATGACAAGAGTTCTGTTATTGAATAAGTTCTAACAAAAGAATGGATGCAAAAGCTCATCCTAGAACCAAAATTGCATCTCTTTTACCTTGCAATATCTCCTTTAGGATCAGCTAAAAGAGGATATTTAACTTCAGTATTGGAATATTCAGCAATATCACGACTCCAAAGCTGATGATCCTGGACACTGTCCACACTTAGACCCATCACTTTGACATCACGTTTTTCAAATTCACCCTGAAGTTGGGCAAGTTTACCCAATTCAGTAGTACAAACAGGAGTGAAATCTTTTGGATGACTGAAAAGTATAGCCCACGAGGAACCAACATATTCGTACAAACTAATCTTACCAAAAGTTGAGTCAACAGTGAAGTCCGGAAAAATCTCACCAATATTGAGCATTTTGATAAACAAAATTATTTTTCACTCTTTTTGCCAAAGACAACAACAACAACAATAACACAAACTGATACAGTAAACGCGAACTGATCAAAAACAGAATATTCTCAACAAATCACGTATATATACACAATCGACACAAACTTCCCAACAGTTGCACAGATTCTGTTTCAAACAGCAATCGTTAACCAAATTGACAAAGTTTACAATCCAGGTAAACAAACTGTAAATGAAATACAAGTCAATCAATTAATCAATGTGATATATGAGAAGATTATTTAAATGTAAAATAGAGAGAGAGAGAGAGTTGAAAATGTTGTCTCACATAATGTCCACGCCTCATGAGTTTTGCAAAAACGAAACTGGTTTCAATCAGCGACACCAAACTTTTTTCTCCTCTCTATTCCATCATGTCTCGAAATTCTTGATCCTGTCTCTCTCTCTCTCTCTCTCTCTCTCTCTTCCTATGGCAGAATTCATGACCATGAATTTTTATTTGCTTACTCAATTTAATTGATGTTCATTGAATGTATACATGAGAATATGTTTATATTCACGAATTGGTAGGCAAAAAAGATTCACAGTTTGTCATGATACTTTTTTTCTCCCTTCGTTGCCCAAGGTTTTTTCATTTCGAAGATGATGATGATCAAAATGAGTCATGTTACTGGAATGAAATAAATTGCTTTAGCATGGTGATGATGATGTTGATGGAGAGTATTGATGAAAATTGTGGAATGGTGATGATGAGTTGGGAAACATATTGATGAAAGGGGCAAATTGTTGATGATGTCTTGGTTTTCTCATAGTTATTATAAGTGTGAATGTGTGTGTGTTGAGCACTAATTTTTAGTGTCTTGAAAGATAAACGATAGTCTGAATATGATTGTTCTCGGAATCGCATGAATGAAGTCCACAAAACTTGACAATTGATCAACTCAACACTATTTCGTTAAATTTAACAGCACATTCATTCAGACATAGACAGACACTTACACTAACACTTACACACACAACCCATATTCATTGATGAGTCATAACTTTTTTTTCCCATGTACATGTATCTGTCATTCGTCATGCTACTTTGGTGATGAATGTTCCATAGCGTTTATGGTGCTGTTGAAGTAAATCAAATTTTTTGAGTAATTGTTGATGGAGAGAGTTTATCTCTCTCTCACTTTCTCTCTCTTTTCCCATTCTGTGAAAAATTTTGAAATTGTTATCTATTGTTGTTGAATGGTTAACTCATGCTGATTGGAAATCAACAGTAGCAATTATTATACATGTATTTTAAATAAACAGCAGACACACAAGCATACATAATCGGAAGTGCATAAGCAAACGCTGAAAATTATCCTCATAAACTTGAAAAAATTACCGAAAAATTAATTGAGCATCCTAAATCTTTTCTCGAATGTGTGTGAATGTTTTCCGAGCAATTTGATGGAGCAAAAAGAAACTTTTCCTCGAACACAATCCATCATGCTAGATTTCGATGTATCTGAGCTGTTTACCCAAAGGAAGAAAATCTTATGCTATAAAATAGATCGATGTAGGCTAGGATTAAAAATGACACTCTAATCCACATCTGGATGGTCACCAAAAAAATTTCTCTCCCAGTCGGAGCATCTTCCTCTTCATCTTCTTCATCTTCATCTTCTTCATCTCTCCCATCTTCTCCACCATCCTTAGCTCTCTTCTAGCGTTTTTGGGTCTTTTCTATGGTTTGTGAAAATTTTTTTCCATCTCATCTATTTACTAGCCGGAAATTCTGTTTTGAATCATCTTTTCTGATTGATTGATACCAATCAGATCAAGTCAAGTGTAACGATGTCGATTTTCGTGTATGAACTTTGAAAATGTGTGAAGAATGAGTGAATGAAAAAAGCTGCTTGAGTTGGTGAAGGTCGAAAAAGTAGTTAAATAAAGTGAAAGTTTAGCTTATCATGTGAACGTGAATTACGGTTAGTTTGTGTATTATTATTACATTAAAAAAGAGCAAACTCTGCTTTGAATGTAAGCCAAATCAATATTGGAATCTAGAGCCAGAAAAGTAATCCTTGCGAGAATAATTACGATTGTATATACGTGGAAAAAATTAGTTGCATCACACATTCATTTGGATTCAAGTTTTAAATATATGTGTGATTATAGCTCAAAGTTGAACATCACTCAAAATTGAGTGAACCTTAGTGACTGATGTCTTTCTTGAAGTGTAACAAAATTCTCTTGGCATTGTCTTTTCTTTTATTGATGAGAGAAGGAAAAAAAGAGCAAGAGAGAGAGAGAGAGAGAGAGAGAGAGAGAGAGAGAGAGAGAGAGAGAGAGAGAGAGAGAGAGAGAGAGAGAGAGAGAGATAGGAAAGGGGGAGAGAAAGGCCGAAAATTGCAAGTCAATCGAATCGATTAACACCAATAAAAACCAGGTTCAAACCGTTAGAATCAATCATATTCTCCAGATAACCTATTGATTTAATCTGATCTGATTGGAAAAACTACACACCAACTTTTCAACACATACTCACACTTCAATCATGAACCAGTTCGATATTGAAAATTTCTTCAACTTTCACTCTATCATATTCGACACATTCCATGTTCACATTTTCAATCGAATTTCTTTCACTCCATTCCTCTCCCCTCTATCGGTTAAGCTCTTGACACCAGCTTTGACATGCTAAACAGTTACATTCTGATTTTCTCATTTGATGGGAAATTCCATAGATAAATACAAGAAATGCTCAGTTGCTTACCATTTTCGGGTCACACGAACAAAGTTCGATCATGTCTAGACTCGGAATCTCCAGATTCTGGAGAGAGATTCTGGGTTCTGCAAAAAGAGATGAATTCAGATCACCATGAAGCCGGTATCAACCAAGATTTTGAGTGAGTACAGCAGGCCTCCATCTGCTGGGAAGAGAGAGCTACAAAGTGAGAAAAGAGAGAGAAAAAGAGAGAGAAGAGAGAGAGTCTCTCTTGCCGATATTTTTTCAACTCACATTCGAGAAGAGAGGTTTAAGTTAAACATGAGTTGAGAGAGAGAGAGAATCTTTTTGCTTCTTCTCCTGATTTTTTGGATTTCCTCTTCCAAATTTTACTTTGTAATTTTGTGATCACTTCAACACCGTATATATTCGTGGAATAAACAATATTGTATCATTTTTAATCCACCGCAATTCTCATGGATCCATCATCCATGGTGATGTGGATTGAGTGGAACAGTTGATACACATTGCAATCGTCACATTGCCTGTCAAGCCAACCTCTCACACACAAGCAAGCAAGCTAGCAGGCAAGCAAGAAGAAGAAGAAGATTTAATGTTGACTTGCTCGTGTATATTGAATTCTTCCAAGTGAGTGTATATATGTATTGGTGAATGTGTATGTGAACCATAAAGTGGATTGATTGAGGGTACCAAAAGGTGTATATTCTAGATCATCATCACAATGACTGGTGGAAAGAAAAGTGAATCCAAAGGTATGCATTGTTTATTTTTTCTTATTCATATTCTCAAGTCTCTTTCTATTTCTCTGAACATGTTCTAGTCACTATCTTAGTCTTTCTCTCTTTTTTCGGTTCTCTCTCTCTTCATGCTAGTCTCGGTGTTCTGTATTCTATCGATTTTGCTCATCACTTCCGTACTGGAAAAATTTTCTCTCTCGTCAATCTGAACCCAGATTCTTTTTCCTTTATCATTTTGCATTTACTAAGCCCTCTGGCCATTTCCTATCTGTCAATCTTCTTCACAATCAGCTAGAGAGCTAAAAGAAGATATTTAACAATCAAAATTTTTTGATATGAATAAATACTGGATTGTCACCTATATCTCTCATATTTAACAATTCAATTTTCATTATCTTTCCAAACGGAAGTTTATATATCTATTCGAATGGATTATAGCAAAGAATGTGATAATGAAAAAATATTGAAATTCTTCCTGATCTATCCATCCACTTCAGTTCAATATTTGCCTGATCTAATCTTTTAACCTTGATCAATTTTCAAGCAGTATTCCTGACTATACTGAAATCAATATCCATCAATATTGGTTGTCGGCATATTTAATCCTTGAGAAAAAGTGTATCTATCTTTCTCTCTCCCTCTCTCACATACATTTCTTATCCAAGAAAATAAATTCCACAAAAACCCGACACTGATAGTATTGCCATTAATTGTATTGTTTACTGTCTATGGAGAACAAATGCTGGTACATATTACATTCAATTGTATAACGGTACTCACACTTGCACACACATGATGTGCTTGTCAGAGCAAACACACATACATGCAATCCAGCTCATCCTTTTTATCCAAAGTGTGTCCTTGTTACGTAAGAAAAGCACTCCTCACACATTCCATGGATGTTGACGATAGAAAGAAGAAAAAAAGTTGGATTAAAATGCAATCTCATGTGTTAACCGTGTCCATCATCATCATCATCATGGCACATTCCTGCTTCCTTGTTCAGCATCTCAATTTCTTGCAATCTCTACCTGATTCGCTCATTCTGTTTCTCTTTCTCTCTCTCTCTTTCTCGCTAACCACAATCAAATTGAATGTAACAGCAAAAATGAAAATGTTACAAGATCGCTTCATCACTCAAGAGTGAGAATGATGAATTGAAACCTCATTCTCTCTTCTTAAATTACTCTCTGTTCTCTGTTCTCTTTCTTTCTCTCTTTTGCTCATCTTGAGTCTTCACATTTATATATATATATTTATATTCTCTTTTAACTGATTAACTTTACTGTCTTTTTTTACTTTTGCTCATCTTTCTCTAGGCAAAGTACTCTGTGAGTCTTGTCGAAAAAAATGTTTCGGAAATGTTCTTCGAGTCCAAGATAAATACTTTCATATTGACTGCTTCAAATGCTCAGGTAAATTGAGAATGTTTCCCAGATGAAGGATGAAGAGGAAAAGAATTTCTCTCTTCTTTCTTTCTCTCTTTCCGATATATGAAGATCAAATGTTGGCTGCTAAAGAAAGAAAGAAAGAAAGAAGCGAATAACTTGATCCTGTCAAAATTCCAAATTCAACTGATGATTAAATGGGCTCTCTTCTTTTTCCGCTCTCTCTCTCTTCCTTTTTTCCTCTTCTTCTTCTCCTTCAACCGATCCTGCAGCCTGTTCAGCATCTCTTGCACAAGGAGGCTTCTTCAACAAGGATGGAAAATATTATTGCACAACAGATTATCAAAAAATGTACGGTACCAAATGCTGTGGATGTGGTCAATTCGTTGAAGGTGAAGTGGTCACTGCGCTAGGTAACACATACCATCAAAAGTGTTTCGTCTGTGCTCGATGCAGGTCAGTTATATACCAATCTCTCTCTCTCTCTCTCTCTCTCTCTCTCTCTCTCTCTCTCTCTCTCTCTCTCTCTCTCTCTCTCTCTCTCTCTCTCTCTCTCCTTCTCTCTACCTACCTCTCATTATTCACATTTACCGTTAACCCATCCCAGTTTTGCCCATAATAAACCTTGCCATTTGAAACATGTGTGCATATGGCCATTCAGTAAAGGCTTCAAACTATCTTTTCTCTTCCTTGCTTTCTCTCTCTCTCTCACTTAAACCGTTATACCCATGTAAATATATCGATGCTTTGGAAAGTGGAAAACGCTTTGTTCCACTTTCACCTCCCATTCTGTTTTATTCTATCTATCTCTCCTACTTCTACTTCTCTGTCTCCATGAAAACCCACTAATTATTGATTGAACCTCTACTTGGGCTTTCTCTCTCTGTATATTCTTATCCATTCTTCCGCTTTTCTCACTCGTAAAACCTCTTTGCTCTATTTCCTTCTCTCTCTCTCTCTCTCTCTCTTTACATGTGTACCTCTGTATGTCTGCAGACTACCTTTTCCTCCTGGTGAGAAGGTCACTTATACCGGTAGAGAATGTGTCTGCTCTCGATGTCTAGATATACCGGTGGTCACTTCACATAGTCCAGATAACGGTGAAATCGGTCCACGTAAGTGTCACTTTCTCTATCTTTCTCTCTCTCCTCTTTACACATTGATGAATGGTTACTATCTCTTTTTTCCTCACTCTGAGAAAACAGATAAAAATTGTAACACGAAATGCTTGACATGCTTTTCGGAACTTGCCTGTGTGTGTGTACGAGTGAGATATGTACTTTGAGTGATAATTGATTGACTGGGAACTTTTTTTTTCTTCTCTTTTTCTTCATCGTCTTTTTGGCTGCCTCTTTTGATGCCGCTTCAAAAAATGCGTCATTTTTCTTCATCTTCTTCTCCATCTTCTGACAAACTGTGGTCTTGTTTGCCATGGGCTCATTGGCATGCAAACAATGATATGGGAAAAAATATGCATACATAAACATATATATGTATCCAGATTGCTGGAGCTGTTCACAAGATATACAAGAGGGCCAAGCTTTGATTGCATTAGGTAAGTGGCATGCAAATTACTGAATGGCAGTTGTTTTAACTTGTAATGTGTGTCAATTTTGAACTTGGGTACATGTACCTGCTTATGCACATATATATAATCTTTTTGGCTAATTTTAACAACATTCTTCTTATCTATTCTGATCACTGATTATCAACATTCATCATTAATCAACAGATAAACAGTGGCATGTCTGGTGCTTTAAGTGTTCTTCCTGTAAGACTGTACTCCATGGTGAATACATGGGCAAAGATGGTTTACCATACTGTGAGCGAGATTATCAAGCAAAATTTGGTGTCAAGTGTACCCATTGTGATCGTTTCATTACCGGTAAAGTTTTACAAGCCGGAGATAATCATCATTTTCATCCAACTTGTGCTCGATGTACCAAGTGTGGTGATCCATTTGGTGATGGTGAAGAAATGTATATGCAAGGAGGTGCTATTTGGCATCCCAGATGTGGTCCCGGTCCTGATGCACGTATAGAGGATGTCTTCTGTGATGGCTTAGATAGTCAAGTAAGTCATTTGGAACTGCTAATTGAATTGTTAAAAAAAAGAGAGAGATTGAAAGAAAAGTTTCCACAATTCGCATGAAACGTAGATAGAAAGCGAAAGAGAAAAGAAAAAAACTTTCTCAGACAACCGGATAAGCATGAGAACACTTGATAGACGGCCGGCATGTGAACGTAAAACTTTTTAGAATTGGAGAATGTGTTCAGCTGCTTGATATATTTATAAATGTTTTTTGCATGATTTCTTAATTTGTTTAATATCATTGATATGCGCTACTGCTGATTACTTTTCCTCACACACACATGCGAACTTAATCCTCTTCTTTCCTCTTCATTTATTATTATTATTGTTTTTGTATTTTTCTCTGCTTGCATTTTTAATTTCATCCCATTTTGCCCTTCTTCCAGTATTATTCATATCCACACTCAAGTTTATCAAGATCACGATCTGTCAGTCCTTTTAGTTCTTTGAACCATCAGGTTAGTGCAACAATTTATTATCATCATTATCATTTTTTTTCTCGAAGAAACTTTTATTCCTTCCTCTCACCTTTCCAATCGCTTGAATGTCATTAGGTCTCTCGCAATTTGAGGCCTAACGCATATTTGCCTGTTGATTATCGTCTCTCTCTCTCTCTCTCCTTAAATATTCTCTGAATATTCATTATACTTTTCCTTTCTCAACCGTAAATATACAAATATTCTTGTTTGATCCTTGTTCCAATGAGTGGACTCACGCTCATGGTTCAAAGGAAAAAAAAGTATTCTCTCTCCATCTCTCTACATATTCTCTCTCTCCTTCCAATCATTTTCCCCTGAAACCATCTCCTTTCTCCAGTATGGTCGACGAACTCCTGATTTTCTTAATCGTGAGCCAATATTAAGTGATCTGAGTCGAGTATACACGAACAGCTATCTAACAGCGGAACCAACTCAGGGCTACCTGAGACGTCCGCTTGAACCAAGACCGCCTAAATCACCTCAATTCCACAGACCGCCCGGTAAGGAAGTTATACTTTTTTCTCTCTCTCTTTTCAACACCTCAGCACACTGTATACACTTATTGAATATACACACATACACATGCAATAAGTAATCTCAGAGCATATAATGTTTTTCATATTGCCTACTTTAATGGTAATGTTTTCCCTTCTCTCTACAATCCAATCCGAAATGCATGTTGCACACATACACACCACAGGGTTGATATATTTTGTGTGCTTCATATTTTTTGATGGCCATTTTCATTGCTCACTTTTCCATTTCATTTCATCCATTCTTTTGCCTTTCCGCCTCTTGTTATACTTTCATCAACATCATGATGATCATCTCTTTTTCATCCTCTCTCTCTCTCTATTCCCTACCTTTCTCTCTCCTCTCCTCTCTTCGACATATATGATGGTGAATACAGGAGGCGTATTTGGTCACCGTAAGATTGTTGTAGGAAAGCCATCGCCTAAGCATGGAATGCAAGCACTTGTTGATAATCTACAATCACAACATCCGCAACGTCCACGCTCACCGCACATGAATAATGAGGAACCAATAGAACTTGCCCACTATCCAGCAGGCCGAAAACCGAAGCCTAACGAATTGCCACGCATTGAACGTGATGATTTTCCCGCTCCACCGTTTCCTTATACTGATCCGGATAGGAGAAGACGTTGGAGTGGCAATTCAAGGGATCCAGATGATGAGCTTGATGGATCAGGCCAAGAAACTGTGGAAGATGAAAAATTGAAGCGAGAAGAAGAAGAATTGTCTAAGATTGCATCAGGCATTGGTAAAGTTTTCCTTAAAACGGTCAAAGAGCGTGAAAAATTTTTAGCATGGAAAAAAGAACATCTTGATCCTAGGAATGCATCGCGTACTCCATCCGCCAAAGTTGAGCCTCCAACTCGCCTTCGATATGAGAATCCAGTTAATGCTTGTAAGTGTTGTGATTTTCATTCTTTTTTTTCATTGACAATCAAAAATTATCAATCAAAATGTAGAGGAAAAAATGGGGACAAAGAGAGAAAGTAGTAGTTAGTTGAAAAAAATTACTCTCTTTTTTCCTCTATAAATGCTTAAACACACACAGTGATGATCACTCAAATTTATTACACAGCAAGCTCTTCTCATTTATATATATAATATAGTTGAATTGATTTGAGGTCAATCAGCAATGAAGTTTTGTGAGGAAAGTTTTCACATTAAAATGAGAGAAAGAACAATTAATCGTTTAAGGTGAAAAAGTAGGTTTATGCTCATCATAACTTGAATACCCGCTCCGTTCAGACTATTGGCTAACCTTTCGATATTTTTCCCCGAATTCTTATGGAATTCTTCAAGATCTAATCTAACCATACTCATTGCTATGAAATGAATCTGACTGATAACCACTGTGCTCACTTGTTAAGAAATTTGCTTGATTCATAAATTTATTAATGCATTCGCTTATAACTGCTTTTTTCGCCTCCTCTTCCTTTTTTTCTCGCTATTCTTCTCCATGCTTTTTTGGCCTCCCCCTTCTTTCCATCAGCTCCGTCCCGTGACCTCGATAGACCAAAGCCATGGGAAGAGGATGAATTTGATAGAGGATCTCTTTATCGGAGCTCAGGCGGAAAACTTCAATACTATGCCCCTCCAACCTTAAATTATAATGGTATTCTCACAAGCTATATTATCAATCGAGTATCGCACTAATTATGCTGTTTTGTTTATCCCTTTTTTTTCATTCTTTTTCTCCCATTTTTTTTTTCTTTTCTCTTTCTCTCTCTTTTTTCGTTCATTCTCCTACGCTGCTGCATCAATGTTGTCTCGTTTTTTTTCTGAATTGATACCTCTCGAAACACATACGCATCAAACACACACACATAACCAAAGTTGTATCTTCATTGAGGAGTGTGCCTAAGCCTGGCTACGGCCTAAAGTCTGGTGTATCTTCTTACCGAGATGGACATACAAATGTAACGAAAACGTTTGACTCTTGAACCATTTTTTCTCTCTCTTCTTCTTCTCCATCTTCCTATCTCTATCTATCTGAAACTTTTTGTCTTCTGTCCTGACCCTTTAGAACGTTAAAACCTTTTGTTTCCTTTCTGTAACTCTCTTTCTCTTCCTCTATTCTTCAATCCTTTGACTCTTGTTTTCATTCAAGTTAAGCCAGTTTTTTTTGAATCAGATCGATCTGTCTTTCAGATCTTTCTGTTTATTGCAATCTATCTTTCTATTTATCTGTCTATCTCATACTTCCATCGAGCTATATCTATCTATGTTTTACCTTTGCTATGTTGGACCTGTTATTCTTTCTCTCTCTTTCTTTTTTTGGTTGTAGAAAATCTTTAGATCAACTTCTATACTCTCATTTTTCCTTCTATCTTTTATTTATTCTTTATTTTATTTATCCTAATAAAAGTTTTTTCTCTCCAATTATTAGACTTCCATCTCTCTCCATCTCCATCTTCCTCTCAACCAATCTATACTCTTTAAATCCCTCCAAAATCCACTTGTGTTTCCTTCTCCTCTCTTCCTCATCCTTTTTTTCCCATTTCCTCTCTCTCTCTCTTTATCCATCCTCTCATCCTTACTTGTTGTTTCCCACTTTATTTTCTAACTCATTCCTACATCAAGTCAACTTGAATCAATCTTATTCCAGGGTTCTGAGTCATCTTTCAGTAGATTGGAAAAAACTCAAAGTATTGACTTTAATTTCGCCAAATCAGATAGTAAGTAGAGTTAGCTTGATGATAGATGCACAAACATATTAATGAACTAACCAACATCCTACATCCACACACACACACAAATTGTCATCCAAATCGTGAAGATGATGATCAATGCAAAGTACATGAGAGAGATGCTATACTAACAAACTCAACAATATTTAACCAAATGATAGCGGCTAATACATTAAGGATTAACTTGTAACACTTAAAAAATGTCTGCGTATGCGTTTTAATACTTTCTTACACATATGATTTCTTTTTATGTTTGCAATTATGTTGGAGCACCAATTAACCATTTTCTTTGTACCACTCAAAAATGTTCATTCAATCACTCATCTCTTAATTGATCCACTTTATTATTATTACTATTCTTATTTTCTCTTTCTTTTTCCTCCTCCTCAACAGTTTCATCACACTCGGAACATCCCGATAGAAGTAGCAGACATTTCATGGTAAACATTGGTTTTTCCATACATAGACTTATTCAATTTGAATTGATCAATGATATTTATACAGTGATGGAATATATATTCTAGAGCTAAAATTTTTCTCTTCAAAATGCTTCCTTATTCACAGAACCACTCAATCAGCAGCAATTTTCGAACGACACCCTTTTCAGATGGCCTCGGTGGTTTTCGATATGCATCATACAGTCCTCATTTGCGTAGATCCATGCCAAATGTTAACTTTCATCTTCACTCTAATGAGCCGCCCAAACTTTATCCTTACCATTTGCTGATGACAACGAATTATCGTCTACCTCCAGACGTTGATCGATGTCATCTAGAGGTGAGTATATTGCATGCTACAAGAAACAAAGCAAAACAATAATCATAATCTCAAAAAAATGCTTGGAATATTTTACTTCCACATTCCAGTTTCTCTCGTCATTTGTTCATTCAGCCTTTTCTCTTATTGAGTATGATTGCCATTTCCGTTTCTACTCTTTTCCATCTTTTCTCTCTCTCTCTCTCTCTCTCTCTCTCTCTCTCTCTCTCTCTTGTAATTTGTGTCCTCGTTTCAAGAAGCAGCAAATTTTCAATTCTCATGTGAACAAATTTTTACAGTTGAGAATCAGTTGCTTTGTGGGCATCCAAAATATTCGTGAATGAGTTTCCATTCAATCAGCCGCTCTACTACAAGAGTTGAATTATATGTGGCCATGCCTCGTGTTTGATCATTATAGCTATTCGGAAAAATTCGATTAAGCAAGTGTTGGCAAAAGAAACAAAGCTGTTGCTCACACACACACATAGTTTTAAGTTGGATTAGGCCGCATTCCAATGAATGAGAGATGAATGAGAGATTGGAATGGCTAAATGATCATCAAGCTCATGGTGTATATTGTATGAGTGAGAGGAGAAAGAGAGAGAGAGAGAAACATGATAGAAATTAGTGAGCAAGTGGAGTGAATTAGCTTTTAGAAATGAAAAGTTCTTTCTCTTCATCTCTTGAAACGTTCACTCTCGAGTGTTTGTAGTTGTAGTGGAAAAAATTCATGGACGAGAATCACGAAGATTGTTTGTTTTGAAAAGCAAATCTTTCTCTCTTCTTCCTCTTTCCACCAATTCAAGCAGGTGAAAATTAGTGTTTTCACGCTTCAAAGTTGAAATTTCGGAAAAAAATTAAGATGTAGATGAAGAAATGAATGTTCAGTGAGAGTTCACATCCTCGATTTTAAAAGAGCTTCTTTTATTATGAACCTGTATATTCTCAGGATTCATTTACACTCAATGATGGCTTGATTATTGGATTGCAGATTCATTTCCACTTGAATGTGACATGCATCATG
Source organism: Brevipalpus yothersi (assembly GCA_003956705.1). Taxonomy (NCBI): domain Eukaryota; kingdom Metazoa; phylum Arthropoda; class Arachnida; order Trombidiformes; family Tenuipalpidae; genus Brevipalpus; species Brevipalpus yothersi. Next base: position 16,609 of record QZCP01000207.1, on the reverse strand, counting down.
TGTAAAACAATGAATTTTTATTTTTCATTCACTTGATATTATCATCTCATGATAGCTCTCACGGTAGCTGAATGGATGCTCGTCTCTTGTCCTGAAAGGATTATCTCTAGAAAGCTACATCTTCTTCAGATTTAAACATCTCTCAAACATCATTGAGTGAAGTTTCAAATTTTTTTAATTCTCACAAGCTGTGTCAAGCCTCCACCTTCACAGTATCCTTGGAATTCTTTGTTTTAACTATTCAATGTTTTTCTTTCGAAATTAATTCAATATTTACTGAAACTTTTTCTTTTTTCCTCTTCAACAGAGACATCTCTCCAATGACGAATTTCATGCCATATTTCGAATATCAAGATTAGAATTTTATCGATTACCAGAATGGAAACGCAACGATCTCAAGAAACGATTTAAATTGTATTAGATTTCAAAGCGAAGCGGGAAAGAAAATATTTCCTCTTCCGCTGTATCGAGTCCATTGCCGGGACCATAAGACTTGTGTAAAAGCTATAACCCAAGTGATAGAGAATTTTCCTTCTCTTATCACCATCATCAAGTTTTGAATTGAATTTAAAACTTAACCATCTCAAGCGAATTGTATTACACACACTTCCCGTGAGGCTGGAAATCGGATGCTGATGACCAGCTTTATTACTGTGAGAGCTCACTTGCTGTGTTCACTTTTATATTTACCTGATTTCGATCACACTGACTTGGTTTCAAATGCTGATATTCAGTTCCCTGCGCTAAAAATTGCCCATTCGGCAAAGCTATACAAGCCCTATTCAACTACTGCCTTTTTCTTTTATCTCATCTCTTTTTTTGGAGAATCATCATTACGATTATTTTCTATTGATTATTATTATTATATATATATATGATCATTGTAATGATCATTCACGACTCACCACGCCATTGCCAAATAACTTATATACAACTTTCACAAGTCACCGAGAAGAGAGAAAAAACTTTCTTTCTCTCTCTCTCTTTTTTCTTTCCCGGGTCAATGGCAGGTGACTTGTTCATTTTTGTCTCATCTCTTTTTTTGGTTATGCTACTTTATGATTGATTCCAGAATTTGATTTCGTGGTCCAATTTCATTTGTGAAAGAAAAGTGTTCTCTCTCTCTCTTCTCAGATCTCAAACATCAATATCAACAGTTTGCAATGATCCGATAATGATTCGTTATAATGTCAACGTCTACTACTTTACAGCATCCTCTTCTCTTCATCAAGCTATCTTCATTCTCAAACAGAAAGTGGAATGTCCATTGTCCACACATCACAAATGCCCGGCAAACATTGTTCACATCAACAAAAGCCAATACAGTTATTCATTCAAGCACTTGCCAAAAAAACTTAAAATCAAAATTTGATGGCCTAGAAAACCTTGCACACTATCACACCGCCAAGATTTTTTCTCTCTCTTCTTCAATCCCAAGCAAAGCACTTTGTTGGTATTTGCAAAGGCTTTATCTCTCATGTTCGACATTCTTAAAACGAATATTCGAAAAGATAATGCATCAACTTAATTTATCCAATTAGACTAAGCAAATTCAAGATTTTCACATGTTTATCATCACCGATGGGCCTCTCTTCTTTGAAAAAAACTGAGTAGATAATGCATTTTCTGAATATAAGCCAAACTCTCAACCCACGTATAGTGAGCTATTAGAATGACAAAAATATTCAACTGATCATATTACATGACTAATCTTATGATGAGTTCTACTAGATCCTGTGGAAAAAATTTATTAATTAATTTCTAGATATCTAGATCAGAAAGTATGAGTGGCTTACTTATCCTGGTTCTTTATTTGTTTATTTCTGTAGTTTACTGATGTTTAAATTATTTCCTTGAGCTTGAAAATCTGCCTCTGAATAATATTGGAGCATCGAGCTCAATTCAAATTTTCATTTAATTCTAGTCTAAACTGAATATTCAAACTATCGTCCAACCTTATCGCCTATCAACCATATTTTTTCCCTACCGGAAACACTAATGAAAAAATAAAATCAAACCATTTGATGATGGATCACATAAATGATGAAAATGAATAAAATAAATTCCTTTGACAAAATTCATATTTCTGACAAATCTTTAAACATTTTTTTGCTCCTTCCTTACCTACATAAGATTCATTTAACTCATTAATAATTAATCATTGCTATAAAACCTGAAGAATTCATACTGCCATGCCTCACAATTTTCGATTAACAATCTGAAACTATTTTACTTTAAAAAATTAGAATTGTTTTTGAATTGGAATTCCTTCATTTACACGAGAAAATTGAATAAAGCATGAACTTTTTTTTTATGAAGCTGCTAATGAAGAGAGACTTTTCATTCTTGGAGAGATTTATAAATCAATTCCAAATCTTTTTTCATCATTTGGACTATTCTACTACTACTATTTTACCTGATACATGAAAATTCATCCTGAAACCCTAGTTTGTGTAATCTGGTAAGATATCTATGCAGTGGTTACCAATTCTATGAAAAGTTTGAGATGTGACTGTGATCCGACGATCATTGTTAGATGGATCAGCATGGTTAATACAGATAATCTGAGCTCAAGGAGAACATGCTCCCAAGAGACGGATAGATGTTCAATGAACGATTTGATGGCCAGTAGATGGAATTTGGGTTCAATTAATTTGAAATAGTGTGGATGAAGTTTTGTTACATTTATGGTGATGATACTGTCTCACTGTTTTGTTTTCTAAAATAATCTTCTTTTTTTCGCTAAGATTATTCTTGTTACACTTGCTTGTGATTGATCTTAATAATGAGAATGGATACTCTGGTGCAATCACTGGTTGAAAATATCAACGGTTATGGACAAGAATTCAAGACAATTATCACGGATTGGTCAGATGCAAAAAGTCCAAGGCCAGATGTGGACGATCTTGAATTCCCAGTCAAAACTGTATTATACTTGGCTGACCCGAGAGCTGAACATGCTGATAAAACAAAGACTATCTTCAAGAAGTTGAAAGGACGATCTAAGTCAGTCGTAATTGGAGGAGTTCTCGAAAATGATTGGAGCGAGGAAGAGGCAGCCATTTATATGAAAGATCTAAGAAAAAAAGGACTTAATCCTGTACCAAGAATAACAATAGCTTTCGCTGGCGGAAGGATCAAGTCTGCAACTCACATAATTGATTCAGGAGTAAAATTTGAGAAAAGACTGAGGGACTTCAAGCTTGAGCTACGTTTTTCCATTGTTGATAATCGAGTTATTGGATTTCTTCTCTATAATACGAAACCAATGGACATGTATCCAGATAATGCTATGCTGACAATTTCAAAACTTTTTCCTCACGTTGTGATATTCAGGATGTGCATGAGAAAAATCTTGCAACCTCCTGAAGATTCTTATACACGTATGGTTCTTCATCTAGTTCGATTCTGAATCTCGGAAAATTAATCAATAAAAATGGCCGTTGTTTTTACTCATTGGTGTTGGCTTTCATATGATTCATTTCATTTTTCCTGGAGAAACTGAGAATAGAGAAAACCATCCAAGGTTCAAAGTTGTATCTGATCGAGCGCTCTAAATTTTGTCGAGATTTTTTATTGAAGTTTATTGAATTTGAAATTTCAACCAATTTTCATTCTCTTTTAGCGTTATATAACATCTTTAGAATGATCTTAAACAGGATGTCATCAGTTATAAGTCTCAAGAATCTTGATTCAAAAGATTGTGAAAAAAATATAGTCTTCGGAGAATCGTTACGATATTTTCAAATGGTGAGAGAACCAATAAGTTTGGAAAGTAAGTTCCAACCTTCTGATGATGTAATACATTAAAAAATTAAAGGAAAAAATGTCGAATTTAATGCATGGATCAAGGACATTCTAAAAGGTTGCTCTTAGCTCTTGGAAAAATGAAAGTTGACTCTGTGATGAAAAAATATTAAGAAAAGATTTGAAAATTCGATTCTTTCTCTTTTCAAAGATTGGTGTGATTCAAATGATAATTTCCAGATTTTGGCTGGATCGTGACGAAAGGTATCGAAATTTAGGTAGAAATTTTGAATGGGAAGAGGCGAAGACTCTAAACGTGATGATCGAATGAATTTATAGTAAAAATCTTCTGATTATCTTCTCTCCTGCCGCATTAACCAAAGAACAGATATGCAGTTCCAATTATCAAATACCAAGAATTGATAATCAAACAGGCAATAGATGGTGTTTAATTCAGTTGATTATCGTTGACTCAAATCGTCAATACTTAATCTTTGCGCTAATTGATACATAACTTATATTCCCAAGAGAGATATTATCTTAGTTTTTCTGGATTTTATGGACAAACTGATACACAAACTAGCTGCTTAAAATGGACATCTTAATGCAGCCATCGATCATTGATAAAGTGTTTGAATTTCTGGGACTTATTGATATTGATAGGTGTCAACGCGTTTGCAGAGCTTGGAATGAGTGTGCTATCTGGAAGCTCAGGAAATGTCCACCGACTGATAAGTGCCGATTCATCATCCAAAGAGAATACTGGACAAGTGAGTATTGCATAAATTCAAGCAATATTAAATCAATTTTCGTTCCAATCAGAGAATTGGAGATGGGAAACAGATGATCAGATGGAAGAAGAAAAGGAAATGGTGAAACTTTTCTTGACCTCTCTTCAGCATAGCTTTCTTCCACTAGCTCTTGTCTGAATGACATTGTTTTTCAATCCAACCGAATTAATCAACGAAATCATCAAACTTTTTTTATTTTTTCTACTCTAGCTTACAAAATAGGGAGATGTAAGTTCAAAATTTGATCACTTAAGTAAATGAAAAAAATGATATTTTTTTATGGTATAGATGATAAAATCTTACAAAATTATATTTTTTTCTCCTCTGAAAAGGTGATGGATATGAACAAAGAGAGGCTGATAAACAGAAAGAAAACCTCATCATGGAGAATAGGATGCTGAATGGGGTTGAATTCAACGAGTATAAAGAACCTTTGGATGACTATGTCTATTTTTGGTACGAGGAAAAAGCTTTGTTTTCATGTCGATCATCTAAAGTTGGGGTTGATAATGCTACCACAAGTTTCTTGGAAAAAGATATTAAATGTGTTCCAAGCCTCTCGTTCATGCTCTATCGTGAAGAATTTGATCAGTTGATGAGAGGCATATCTTTCAATTATCCAACAGTTCTGGTAAAACAGGGAACATCTTCGTCCGCAGTTGCTGGAAAATTTCTTGGATCACCTAAAACACATTTTAGAGAGCGCAAGTATCCAAGAGTACGCCGGGGAAACTTCTCAGTTGATTCATTCTTCGAAGGCTTTCACATCAATCGCTATATTCCAGGGCACAGAATAACGGTCACAAGTTGGTCAGATCTGGAAAGTCCAAGACCAGATGCAAGAAATCCAAATTTTCCAATCAAGTCTATTCTGTATCTGATTTCTCCAGCGGCTGAATGGGGTAATGAAGGAAAGGAAATCAGGCAATTATTGGGAGAATCCGAGTCAACTTTTCTCGGTGGAATTCTCGATGATGTAATTGAATCAGCAATTTTTTTAACGGACCAAAAGGATGCTGACCTTCAAGAAGCTTCAATAATCACGATAACTTTTGCTGGTGAACAAGTTGAATCTGCAATTCTAATCATCGAAAATGAATATGAAGAGAGCTTTAATGAACAAATCGGAAAATTTCAGCGCAATCTGAACTTTCGGACTGATGATGGTCGTGTTGTTGGGTTTTTCCTGGATAAGCGACATTGGGAATCAGGTTGTTATTCTGGCAATCTTTTTGCTACAATATCGATTTTTTTTCCTTCTGTTGCGCTTGTCAGGCTGATCGTAAGTGATATCTTCGAGCCAGTTGATGATCCCAATGTAGAGGCAAGTTTACTCTTGGTTCGATTTTGAATCTCAGACAATTAACCATTAAGGATTGTTATTTTTACTTTCATTTTACTTCATGATTCTCAATTTCACTCAATTTATCTCTCTCTTTTATTATGAAGAAGCTATTAAATGTTTTATAACATCACATTTAATTCAGCACACTGAAGCTCGTAAACTTATGATTCTCTTGAAGCTTGTTGACTTTAAAGAATCTATCGATTTTGTTCTGTTAAGGCATCACATCATCTTCGAGACTATTAAGCAACCAAAATGTTCTGAGCCTTGAGTTACTGAGATCTCAATGCCTGGTGCTAAAAAAAGATTCGTTCCAAAGAAAATATCACTCTGACGTTATGAAGTGGAGAAGGAAACTGGTAGTTCAGAGAAAATTTTAGTTTCGTTCTTACGATACTATAAAGATTCAAATATGTCGTTCAATTTAAAAAAAATTGCTCAGTGTGATTGGTCAGGCTCCTCGATAGAAAGAAGCATACCAATCTGACAAACGGACACAACTAACATCAAGTTGAGAATTCTGCTTGAGAATTCAAAAATCTTTTTATGAGTTTCCATGGTTCGAAGCTTAGTTTTCGAATTTCACCCAAAATATAACGAAAAGCATCAAAACCATTGTATATCTGGGTTTATTTTGAGTTGGAAGAAAAGGCTATCTCCGTACAGATCCATCGAATATTCTAGAGAGCCTCTATACAAGCATCATTTTAACTTTTCAAAACATCATCATGATATGAGCTAAGCGGATTATCATCACGTTTTGATGAGAACATTCTCAAGAATATTAAGAGTTTGCAATACAGGTGACAGCAGATGGTGTTCAATACAGATGAACTTATCAGCTGATGGGAACTTATCTTCTATTTGAAGAGGAGATTTACGATTTACCAGGATTTTTTGCTTTCTCCTTTTCCAACTGATTCTTTGCCCAAACTCAATGACAAACTGTTGAGTTGAGATGGACATCTTAATGCAGCCACTGGTCATTGATAAAGTTTTCGAATTTCTAGGGGCTCTCGACATCAATCAGTGTCAAAACGTGTGTAAAATTTGGAATGAGTGTGCCAAACGAAAGCTAAGGAAATGTCCACCGATGGCTAAGTGCCGATTGATTATTAAAAGAGAAATGTGGGAAGGTAAGTGTTTGAAAAAAACGATGAGACTAGTGATACCAGGATCACCTCTGGTCTGGCAGTTTACTTTAATTAGCTTCTCTCAACGGTGGGCTAAAATGCTGAAAATATGACCACCTTAATTGCAAAGAAAATAATAAAGATAAATGAATGCTGATGGATACATAATTCTATTCTCTTTGTTATATTTCATGTGAACAAACCATTTCAAACCATCCTAGTGCCACAAGAGATGAGTAAGTTCGAGCTCTAAAATCATGAGTGTTCACTCTTCTCGATTCAGCAATTGGATAATGATCTCAATTCTTTTCTCTTATTGAAAGGCAACCAAGATGAAGAACGAGTGGGTGAAAAACAGATTGAAGATCTCATCATGGAAAATAGGAGGATGAATGAGGTAGATTACAATAAAGAACGAGACATTCAGAAAGACTGTATCCAATTTTGGTACGAGGAAAAAGCATTATATTCATATCGATTATTCAAATCTGAAGTCGACATAGTTGCTCGCAGTTTTCTGATAAGTGACACCAAATGTGTTCCAGGATTCTCTTTAATACTCTATCGAAACGAGTTTTCCAGTACAATTGAAAATATATCTTTCAATTATCCTTCTTTACTTGTGACAGAGAGAAAAATAAGCGATTATTATGTTAATGACCATGGTCAATTGCCTGAAACTAAAAATCTAAAGGACAAGAATCCGAATTTGTTTTGGAGAACATACACGATTGCACCATTTTTCGAGGGTTTCCATATTAGTTGCCATATTCTAGGTCTCAAAATAACTATTACAGATTGGTCTGATCCGCAAAGCCACCGACCTGATGTGGGAGATCCGAAATTTCCAATCAAATGTGTACTCTATTTGGCTTCTCGAAAAGCTCCACATGCAAATGCAACAAAAAGAATTAGGAAACTACTGGAAAAATATGGAACAACTTTTCTTGGTGGAGTTTTGAGCGATTGGTATGGCGAAAGCGAAATTTTTCTGGTGGATCAAAAGAAAGGTAAACCAAGAGAAGCCTCCAGGATCACCATAACTTTTGCTGGTGAACGAGTTAGATCTGCAATTTTGGAGATAGATTCAGAATTCGACTGCATAGAGCAACTAAGGGACTTCCAACGTAGTCTGACTTTCCCTATTGACGATGATCGAGTTGTTGGCTTTATTCTTTCAAGACAATGGTGGCCATCATCCCACCTAAGGGACAGCGATCAATCTCTAATTTCATCTTTTTTGCCTCGAATAGAACTTGTCCAACTAGATATGAAGAAAATTTTTGCTTCACTTGATGAAAACTTTTTTGGTACAGTTCTTCTGATCATTCGATTTTGAGTCCAAATCTGAAGTGGATGAGATTTATCATTTGATTGATCACTAAAATTTTTTTGCAATTTTTTGCTGATATTGGACAAATCTTATGATAAAAAAGCAATGTTTTAATCATCTGATGCTATAACTGTGAAATCCAAATAGATTTGAACTATTCCCTACCAGAATCAAGACATAATTGTTGTTCAATCTATCAACCAGGCTATAAAGACCAGATCTCTAATCTTGAACTAAAGAGACCTTGTCTACACCTGATGAAGTCTACTGAGTTTTCTATCCTCCTGAGTGGAAGTGAGAGAACTGACAAATCAACAATCAGTAGAGTACAGTACAGAATCATCATCGACAAAGTGTTCGAATTCCTAGGTGTGCTAGATGGGAATCGATGCAAGTGAATTTCTAGAGCATGGCGTGAGTCTGTTTTGCGACTACTTGACAAGTGTCCAGCAATCGATCCAGAGCGGAAGGGAATTTTGGGATGCTGGTGAGTGTCGAAAAATTGAATAGTGAAGCATTGAAATCCAGATTAATGAATTACTATGAGATTAGAGAAGGCTACATTCCAAATTTGAAATAAGATTGAACGTATTACAGCCCAAGGTTCGATAATTCGAAATTATCGAACCAATTTTCTTTCCAAAGAAGCTCTCTGATAAACTTATAGACTAATACAGAAATACTTATCTTTTTTCCAGAATTCCGCTCACATGAATGGAAGTTTGACCATCATCACTCACCGTTTCTCAAGCTACTGCATTCAGACGTGTTCCTGGAAAATCTAGAGAAGAACAAATAATAGAATTTCGAAAATCGAAAGATGAATAAAGTCGATTTCAACTCCAATGTTAATCCACTGCCGAACTCATCCGACTATTGGTACCTTGTGAGGAGACTAGATTTTTGCCTATTGCCAAAATTCAAAATAGACAATACTGTGCGAAACTTCCTGGTTCGAGATGTTAAATGCATGCCTAGCCCCTGTTCATAACGATATTACGATGAGGTGATTGAGCATGCAATGGGAGGAAGGACTTTTCATTATCCTACGGTACTAATTGGAGAGGGACCCCCTGACTCCTTAGAAGGCCCCAAAGCAGCGAGTGTTGAGGATGAAGAGCTTACCTCACCCCTTCAAGAGCAAATTCGTCAACACCACCTTGGATACATGGTCAGACCGTTTCATGCTTCGAAGGTATACACATCAGCCACTTCATTCCAGGCCTTAAAATAATAATAATAATCACTGATTGGTCTAACTCACGAAGTTCGAGCCTAGATGTGAGCGATTGAATCTAATTGAATCTGTATTGTACCTAGCAATTCGAAAAGAGGAGTATTTGGATGGACCAAAAGACATCAAGAGTCTGCTTGGTATCGTCACGCATCTGAAATTTTCCTTGTAAATCCGAATGATAAAGAAACAAAACCAGCTACCAAGATCTCGATAGCTTTTGTTGGGAGAGGAATTAGATGTGCAACTCAAGTGTTCAACTCAACAGCCTACTCGAGAGAAGATTTTGACAATATCAAGCCCATATTTTCTTTTGTTTTCTTTTGCGTCACGTGATTTTTAAGTCATGTGATTACAATAAAGTTGTTTACATTTTTCACGGAAAATTAATCGCTTGTTCAATTGATTCTTACCACAGTTGCTTCAAAAATTTGTACTCGATTATAAAAAATGAATCCCTTACTTAACCCAATCATCATCGATAAAGTGTTCGAATACTTGGGGCTACTTGATATTGATCGGTGCCAGTACGTTTGTAGAGCATGGCGTGAGTCTGCCTTGCGAAAGATTGAAAAGTGTCCAGCAATCGATGGATGTCGGGTGATTGAAGAAAGTTGGTTCTTGACAGGTGAGAGTCAAGAGACTAGATAGAGGAACTTTCCTAAATTTCAGTGAGAAGATGCTATATTCTCTCATATTTAATTCAGATCTATTCACTTCCCAGCAATTCTGAGCTAGGGTGGGGTCCATGAATCCCATCAGATATCCGAGCACTACTTATTCAAGTCCTTCTCCTCTCTTCTCGAATAAATCTCTCGAACTATTTTTTCAAAGAACTTCTCTTCCAATGTACTGAGAAACTAATCGATTTATATTTATTTCTTCCTCAGCCCCTGAGTGGTTCCCAATGGGTACGTTTTATTGACTTTCTTAATCAATTGAATTCAAATGATCTCTATCATATTTCTTTGAAATGGATTACAGAAGATGCTAAGGAACAGGTAAGAGAGCTTATCATTCAGAATCGAGCTATAAATGGGATGGAATTCGACGCTTTTGATAACTCATCGAAAGACAGGGTTCAATGTTGGCATATCGAACTGATATCAGTTTTTCACCAATTACCGAAATTCAAAATAGATGATGGCATCCGGAATTTTTCGACCAGCTATAATAGATGTGTGCCCAGCTTCTCTTTGTTAAAATACAACAGAACGCTGGCTGAAATGGTGGAGGGAATGACTTTTGGACATCCAACGGTACTCATTAGGGACAACATATCGACAACTAGCTTTTCGATAGACCTCAAAGACACTGGGGATCAAAATCGAAATTTGAGCTCATTAGTCTCTACAAGGAAAGATTTATCGAAATTTTCCACGATTTACATGGGAACACGCTCGTACTTTGAAGGCTTTCTCATAAGTCGCTTCATTCCAGGTCTTAAAATAATGATCACTGATTGGTCCGATCCACAAAGTCCAAGACCAGATGTGAATGACCCGGAATTTCCGGTCAAATTTGTATTGTACTTGGCTACCGATAATGCCGATCGCCCACGATTGATGGATAGATTGAAAGAGATCAAGATACTTCTTGGACAATCCAATTCTGTTTCCTTAGAAGGAGCACACATCATCTTTGATTCAAGTCAGCCTTCTTTTTCTGAAATTTTTTTTGTAAATTCATGCAAAGACAAACCAAGACCAGTAGAAGAGATCTCGATATCTTTTGCTGGTAAAGAAGTGGAGTGTGCAACTCTTATGACGAAACTCGGAACAGACCCAAGACAAAGTCTCGAAGATTTCAAGCTTAGTCTTGAATTTCCAATTGATGATGATCGACTAATTGGAATCATCCTTGATGGGTGCTTCTCTGACGAACTTATACGTGAAATTTTTCCTTGTCTAAAACTGGTTTACTTAGATGCCTTACGAGACTACGAGAATCTGCGGGATTTCCACTCTAGTCTCCATATCATCAGGTTTTGATGCTCAGATGAATATGCTACTTTTTATGAGCATCGTGGATTCGCAGCTATTTTATCTCGAAATTGGATTGATTGAGAAAAACTTCTGATGGGTGATTTATCACATGGAGTGTATCATTGTTGATCATCTAGTATACATTGTGTATTCCATCTTTCAGTTACCTTGTGAACATCCCTTGGATCAAAACTGAAGTATATAGATGCCTTACTCAACACTACGTTCTATGAAACATTCTCAATCGAATTCAAGGGAAGAAGGGAACTTCTTTTTGTAAAAAAATATACCTCTCGATTCATCACCAATATTGACGGCGATGCTAAGCCACCCAAGAGCATTTGTTCCATCTTCAATTCTCTTTACTTATTAAAATAACGATTTGATTTCAATTGATTAACATCAACTAAATTCGGAATACTTCTGACCAGCGGATGATTGAAGTTCTACCGATAAATAATAGCTTAATAAATTGAGTAGTTCATTGATGGAGGTCAGCGAGGGCTTCATAAACTGAATCCTATTTTGCCGAGTAGTTGGACGAGATATTACATACAAGTGACTTTCCAATAGTTCTCATTGCTTGAACGGTCACTGGTACAATCATTGATGATTGAGATTAGTGTTTCATCTCCAATGAAAAAGATTTCATCTTAATTAAAGGATGGAATATATCGTTCTTGAAGGACTGATAGCTTAAACCCTGTTTGCACCAAACAGTGAAATTAGTTGAAGTTAAAACTTATCAATATATTGAGGGACGAGAATTATTTTATTTTTGCACACTTTTAGAGAGACACCGCAACGAAAAGTGCTTTCATCAATTGTAATATCGAACGAACACTATTGATAGACGTAGGTATTCATTTTCATTTAATATACTTCGAATATATGAGTCAGCAGCTCTTAAAAGATAAGAAGCGAGTTTTGAGGACTTGTCATTGAGAAGTGATCAGGAAAAAGCGTGCTCATTCTTACCACGTGAAATGCAAAAATTATGGATCATAAGGTATGATAACACCATTTGATCAAGTTTGTAGGCTTGTTACTGCTTGTTGCTAATTTCTCCCTTAAATACTTGGACAATATAAATCAATATAAACTTTATTACAAGGAATGGATGCCTTACAACAGTCAAGCATCATTGATGAAAGGTTCGAATTTTTAGGACTGCTTGATATCGATCAGTGTCGGTATGTTTGTCGAACATGGCGTGAGTCTGCCTCGCGACGGCTTAGGCAGTGTCTAGCAATCGATGGATGTCGGATGATTTTCGAAAGTGAATATTGGAGATCAGGTGAGTGTTGGAAAGTTGATTGAGCCATTTATATGTAACTTTTTGATTAGCTAACAAACTGATTATACTATATCCATTGCTTCCTCAGCCTCTCACCCGGATAGAATAGTCAAGTTTGGTCATCATTACCAGAAATTTTTCGATTAATTACATATGAGTAATCTATTTCATCTTCTCTGAGAATTCAGGAAAAAAGGCTATGCAACAGAAGGGGCTGCTTGTCATTGGAAATAGGAAAATGAATGGAGTCGAAAGCAAAGCTTTTTCAGATTTTGTGGGTGACTCCGTTGACTATTGGTACTTTTTGAGGACACAGGATGTCTATCAACTACCGAGATTAAAAATATACGATGCTGTACGGAATTTTTTAACAACCGATGCTGGGTGTTCACCAGGCTTCTCTCTAATACGATACAGTGATTATAAAGATTTCGGTGACTCTGTGGAAGAGTTGACTTTCAGCCATCCTTCGCTGCTTATCAAATATTCGCATGTTGTTGATTCCTTGAAAGGCCCCAGAGTCTCTAAAAAAGAAATTGAGAAGTTTTCCTCATTAACTTTTGGAAAGAAAAATTTCTATTAATTGTTCAACGACTACTCCCGGACCTTGTCGATGTTTGAAGGTTTCCACTTCAGCCGCTTTATTCCGGATCTGAAAATAATAGTCACTGATTGGTCTGATCCTCACAGCCCGAGGCCAGATGTGAATGACTCGGAGTTTCCCCATCAAGTTCATGCTGTACTTGGGCACCGGATCAGCTGAGTTTTTGAATGGATTAGAAGAAATCAAGAAGCTTCTAGGAAAATCTAACTCATTACAATGATTTTTGATGATCATCGGAGCATGTGTTATTTGAAGATTTTTATTGTGAATCCAGGTGAGACCAAACCAAAATTTACCCCAGAGGTTTCGATAACTTTCGCTGGGTAAAGGAGTCAATTTTTCAACTTGCATGTTTCATTGGGACATTCACCCGAGACAGCGCCTTGAAGATTCCAAGCTGAATCTCGGGTTTCTAACTGATAGTGATCGGGTGATTGGATTTTTCTCCAATGAAGATATATCGTATGTCCAGGAATTTTATATGAGGTTTTCCCCCATATCAGACTGATTAAACTAAGTCACGATAAAGTGGTCGATTACAGAGAGAATCAGTCGCATTATCATCCAGTCCTCCATATTGTTTGGTTTTGATTAATTGGTAAATATTTTGGCTTCTGGGTATTGTGGGACTTGAATTTATTCTAATTTCCGATCCTGAAATCCGATCACTCAAACAGAAGAAGGTTTCGTGAGCCATTTATCACCCAGATGGGAGCGTTGTTGAAAATTTAAGCAGTATTTTTTTTATGATTTCTCTTGAACATTGTCGAGCTAAAAAATTGTAACAACTAGAATATCTGAGTAAATCACCTCTCTCAACATAATCTATTGGAAAATTCGAATTTTCCTAAACGAACACTTTTTCCGAGGTTCACTTGAGCGTTGAATTTGATAGCTTCCGTAATCAATTTCTCTTCGAAAATTTTGGTGCCAGTTCGTGGAGGATTAAAAATTACGGAAAGTCCTCTGCAATAGAATGTACGATTTTTAGTTTTTATATTCACCCCGAGACATGATGAGATATTCCATTCCTAGAAAACAATAGCTGAGAAGCTCACAATCTGGTAGCCAGTAAAAATATTGAATCTAGCCTTTCAAGCATTTATGGGACGAATGTATGAATGAATACATCGTCTGAATCAATTTCTTATTCGTTCCTCGTAAGAGTTTTGATTAGAAATCGAAAACATCCACAGAAAGTTTAAGAGATGGGAGGTTTGAAGCTAATAGATGATATTTGATTCAGTTCATCGATTTCATGTTTGCTTTTTCAATTTGTCATTGATATGTAATATTGAAAATTGCAAGTGGGAGAGGTATTTTTGCTGGCTAAGCGATGCCCAATCCCTGATCTTCACGATGGATTATGATAAGTGTGCAAAAAAACATCTGAAATGGTCACAATAACTTTTACTGGAAGAGAAATAATGTCTACAGTCCTTGAAATTGATTCGAAATTCGAAAAGCAACTTTGAAGAGAAACTTGAAAAATTCAAGAAGCACCTCTCACATTCAGTTGATGATGATCCAGTTGTCGAATTCCTCTTCGAAAGCGAGTGGGCACTCAATCCCTGATATACATTATCGTAAAATCTCAGGACTTTTCCCCGCCATCTCATTAAAATAGGAATTAGACCAATCGAGGATTGTTATACTACTGGTGGTTAATTCTCCTTCTAATTCGATCCTGATCCTTTAGAGATTAAAGTTCTCACCATGCTTTAAATTGTGCCAATGGCCGATGAATCTAGGTTGGCGTAATTGAGCGGTAAATTAGTATTTCCAATTGAATTTTTCCTAGAGTTTCAGTTACCCTATCCTACTTAGCTTATCATCCGATGAATCTATCATCCAATCTACATGTATATTGTGGGAGCTTTTCCTATGAATGATTTTTCGCGGTGAATTTAGCAACAATTCGTTCTCAACTTCACTCTAATCTATAAGATACTGAAATCCGAAATGTGAACATCGGCTTCACATTTTGAAGAAAAATACAATAATGTAATATTCCTGATGATTATCCTTTATATACCTGTGGTGCTTTGTGTAATCTTCTAATCTATTTCAGCTTGGTTATTTCTGATGTAATTTTCTCCTCCTAATAACTCATATTTTATTCTCTCTTCAGTGGACAATAATAGAAATGAGAGTTATCCTATTGAGACCATCAGAAGATGAGCTAGAGAGTGAATAGCCGACGACTTTCATTCAATGAGTGACTCGCCATGAACTTGATTATGGGATGCAAAAGGAAACACTCTCACTGGGTCAGAGCTTCATCTTCAGCATCCAGCTCACAGCTTCATCATTATCGTCAACATCATCTCAAAACTAGTTGAGAATTGAAAATATACTTCATCATTTTCGTGTTGTGTAGTTTTTGGTTAACTATTCGTTTGCTTAAGATCATAAAATCAGATTTATTGCAAAAACTCCATGAAGCTGTAGAAAGTTTCACCTCTGTGTGTGCAACGTGACCTTAATTCATGCACATGTTTATAATCAAAAATCTCTCTGTTTATTTGATATCCTGATGTTCCGTCATCTCGGTTTTGTCGAGATTTTCTGTTTGGGTTTTTTGACTTCGAAAGTTTCAACCAATTTTGATTCTCTTATGGCGTTATAACATCTTTAGAATGATTGCAAACAAGATGTCATCAGTTATAAGCCTCAAGAATTCTGACTCAAAAGAGTGTGAAAAAAATACGATTTTTGGAGAATGTCATCACGGTGTTTTCAAATGGTGAGAGAACCAATAAGTTTGGAAAATAAATTCCAAACTTCTGATGGTGTAATACATTGAAAAATTAAAAGAAAAAAATATCGATCATAACACATTCTAAAAGGTTGCCCTGAGCTAGGGGAAAATTGAAAGCTGACGATGTGATGAAAAAATATTAAAAATACTGAAAAATATTGAAAAATGGTTTGGAAATTCGATTCTTTCTCTTTCCAAAGATTGGTCTGATTTAAATGGTGATTTCCGAATTTTGGCTGGATCGTGATGAAAGGCATCGAAATTTGGGTGAAAATTTTGAATGGGAAGAAGGGAAAGGGTCCAAACGCGCTGATCCAATGAATTTATAGTAGAAATCTTCTGATTATCTTCTCTTCTGCCGCATTAACCAAAAAACAGA